>JAQGBJ010003026.1:0-14055 GCA_034698345.1 Sphaeridia pumilis
ACTTTGAACACGAGAGCGCCGTTGACATAAGCGTGAGCGTTTTGATGTCGCTTTGTAATCTGTCAGGGGCAGTTGGTGATTTTTGATTATGATAAATCAGTTGGCCTTGAGAGATTGCGAGTTTTTACCTTGTAGCTCCTGAAGTAGGTGAATTTGTCGGTAATTGGGAAAGTAATGTACACAATCACTTTGCCGTTCATGTCGACTTTCAAGAATTCGGATGGGCTGTAGGCTTTGATGTCGGTGATTGTGCTAGCTAGAATTACTCGTTGTTAGTATCCTTATAGTAAACTTGCGTGGGCATGATATTCTGGACTTACCAACATAAACCTTCGCACCGACAGCTTCCAACATAACAAAAGCGTCGGATGGGAATTCGTTATGGGCATGTTTGAGCATGAGGTTGCCGGCGATCGAGGCAAACTAAAAACAATGCATATTCCAACTTGATTTCAAAACAATTGAAGATTTTTTGAACTTACATTTCTGACTGGAGTATTGGCAACTCTTCGAAGGTGCTTCGCAACTCCCTTCAAGTACTCAAGACCGGCAATGATGGAAACTTTTTCAAAGTATTCAATAGCCTTGGTCAAGGTGACTCCACCGCCAATAACAGCTTCTGATTTGTTGGTCGAAGTGACGGTGAGTTCAGGAACGCTGTTGATTTCTACGTAGGCTTCAAAAGGTCCTTCTTCCTTGTAAACACCTGCAGTCCATCCAAAAAGTACTTTGAAATAAGTTTGTTTTGGATATCACAGATATTTTACTTGATACCATGAACTAACCAGCTCCAGTGTTTCCAGCAACGAGTCTGTACTTTAGCTTGTTCTTGGCATGCCCATTGACGACTTCGAACAAGGTCTTCAAATCAGTAGGCGCAGACCACTTGATGCCGGATGGAAGGAACAAGTCCAAGTTGGTCTTCTTTGGAACCTCAGGAGCTCGGTTGCCGCAAGCGCCTGAAGTACCAACACAGGCAGATTTTCCATTGCTGCTGCAGCCTGCAGAAACTCCGTTTTGGAAGGGAGATCCTTTAAGCGCCGGGCAGGTCATGCAAAAGTCCTGAAGATATTTTTGATTTTTTTAAATTGATAATAATGGCCGCTTTTGTAGTTGAAAATTTTAGAAATATATGGAATTCTAACCTCAATGTCTGCAGCCTTCTTCTTGAGTTCCGGGTCGGCGTCATGGGCGAAGGACTTGAAAGCGTCGATGATGGACCTGTAGCCAGTGCATCGGCAAATGTTTCCATCGAAAGCGTTTTCGACGTCCTGGGCCGAGAACTCTTTCTTTCCTTCAGCCAAGCTGGAATTGCCAATTTTTCGTAAGACTTCGAACCACAAGGCCATTGAAATGATGTTCACCACTGAACTCACCTGTACATGTTCATGACCATTCCGGGCGAGCAGAAGCCGCATTGCGTGCCGCCAAACTGCGCGAGTCGCTTCTGAATCGGATGGTAGCCATCGCGGCGGTTGCCCAAATCTTCCACTGTCGAAATGCTCCAGCCGTCGCAGGACAGCACGGGCGTCAGGCACTAACGAAAGCAATTCAATCTGATCAATTCACTTCCATGCAATACAACAGCACACTCCAGGACACTCACCGAGTTGACGGAGCGAATGGACACTTCGCCGCTCGTCGGGTCCTTCGTTACAGCGCTCACGACGCAGGCGCCGCAGCCGCCTTCGCGACACGTCCACTTTGTTCCCTTGAGGTTCGCCTCATCTCGAATGAAGTCCACCAGACGAGTTTCTGGGGTCACTTTTCCATTCAGCGGGTTTACTGGAAATATAGCTCGTTATTAAAGAACCTGGTTTTCACGCCATTTGCGATTTTGATTTTGTTGATTTAAAGATACGTTGTTTTCCTCACCTTGGTGTTCCTTGCCGTTAATGGAGAAAGTAACTCCTCCGGGATTTCCTAATTTTGCCGTATTCATATTTGCTTCCACTTGTGTACTTTATATCACACAATCTTACCTTCGGAATGCTCTCTGGCAGTCTGACCACGGTCGGCAAAAGACTAATTTTTGAAGGTTATTTCACACCCCGATTGTATGAGCCTCAACGCTGACCAAGCAGACAGACAGACATTCAATTCTTTCTCTTCCACTTCAGTATGGCCGTATCGCATCCCACAATCGTCAATGTAATTTATGGATCCGCAGTCCAAAGATATCGACTATCTCTCATCATTTGAATTGTTTGAAATTGCCTTATCACTTGTCGGTTCTCAATGACACGCCAAGCATAACTTCAGTATATGTATAACAGACGAATTCATGGAACAAGTGAGGATCAGATTCGCGATTCAGATTCTTCCAACTTGCGTTGAACTGGCTTTATAAGACAAGCTGGGTTGTTCATACATGTGTTGCCATTTTGGTCTGCATGCTATACTGCTATCGGTACTTGGAAGAATGAGCGAGTGTTTACTAATTAAGCTTCGCCCATTGCAAATATCCTGGGGCAACTGCTGGAATACCAAGATGCAAGAAAAATGCATCATGATGAGTAAAGTGCTATCTTATAATCGAATGATTTTAAACATTTATTTATGGCAATCCGAAACAATATGACTAGCAAGTTAACAGATTGAAAACTAACAACGACACCAACAAAATCCCACGGATTTCTGCTTTTCATACAGTTAGGGTGCAAAGATCGCTTTGCACATGGCACTGAGGATAGTAAAGGGTTAACAAGTTAGTTAGTACAGGTAGATTTCATTTTGATATCAGTATGGCATTGCCGAAAAGTAGTAGTTTAAATGATAGTATACTAAAAATGTTCACAAGATGTTCAAAACTTAAAGGCTCTTATAAATAACACAAACAAAAAGATTGTTAAAACGCAATAAAAAATCCAGGTCATTCATAACTTAACCTACAACAAGTATAACCAAAACCAAAACTGTAAACAGCATTCGATGCTCAACACCCATCCAAACATTTTAAAATTAATTGTACATAATTACTGTAGTATAAACAGAACCCTAAAATACGTTTTGAGCCTAAATTGCCTTAACTGCAGAATACAACGTTTGCTAAAGTATACCTCGTTACTATGAACACTATTTGGATATTGCCTTATGTTGACTTTTGTTCCGGAAACTAAACCAGCTCTTAACGCAGCAACCTTCACCGTGCATACGTTGAGAACAAGACTGGAGCCATCTGAAGTCTATACAAGACCTCTGTTCCTGGCACTAGAATATGATGTTTACAGTTAGTTACGTTACACTAGCAACTTGGTACTTTCTCGGTCATATGAACAAAGATACCCAATACTTTGAAAGTCTTAAGCCTACACATGCACAATTCTGAAAGTTCTACTCATGTAGTCAGTCGTAAGTAGCAGGAACAACATACAAATTAATTTCTCTTGTCCATCTAGTTGGCACAATCACTAGAAATTTGGCTGCTTTTTTCGTTTCGAATCTATTGCGTCCAGGAGGGGCTGTCGCTTTGCTTGATATTTGTTTCTTAATTCTTCTATTTCCCTTTCCATTTCGCTGTCTAGGTTAGCCATTTTTCGTTCCAGGTCATCGTAGCTGAGAAATTTTAGCTGCAATACACCAATAGCCTTAGTCCAGAACATAAAAAGAATGACTGTTCCATTTTGTGTTTCGAAACTTACAAATTCGAAGTCCATATTGTCGATAAAAGTTTTGCTGTACTTGGCATTAAAAGCGGCTTCGAGATTTATTGCTGGCCTTTGAGGTTCCAAATTGGGGTACGCAGGTTCACCGTTCATGCCACTACCCCTGTAGCCCAATACTGCTGATGAAGCACCAACCATCCCACTGATTTGGTTTAGTTGCCGTTGTAATCTCTCAGCAAAATGTTTCTTTTCTTCGGCTGTCATTTCTTTGGCATCGAAGTCCATGTTAGCAGGTTGTTGGTTAAACGCTGGAGGAAGGTGTACAGGAGGAAGCGTGGAGTTTCTTGGCATATCTACAAATAATAATTTTCAGTTAAACGAATCACGAAGATTTGGAATTTAAAGTTTGCTGAAGAAAAAGTGCTACAGAAAGCACAACACCAAAAGTTAAAGGGGAAATAGTCTAGCTAAAGCGTTAGAGACCCCTATTACCATAAATTACTCCTACAAAATCGTCAAAAACATAACCCTTTAAGATGTAAGTTTTTCTCAATTTCAACGATCGGCAGCCTAGCGAAAATTCGTAAAATCCATCTGCTTCTTCTGCAACCTCCAAACTGTTTTTCGATAAGTATTCTGCAGGGTGACTATTTTTAGTCAAGTTTGGTTCTATCTGAAGTGGAACTTTGGCATAGAGTCTCTTGCGAACATAGGTTAGAACACTGATACAAACGTCTAGGCTCCAACACAAAACCATTACAGGAACATAATTTAAAGCTGAAAAGACAATAATTCTTGGTTGTGAAAACTGTTAGTCAATACTAGAAATCAAAACTTAAGAGTAAACAAAATAAATTCAAAATAAAACATACGAGTACTGAAAAAACTGTTGTTCTGAACTGGACTCTGTGGTGTTTCATGTTTTTCCGGAACTTGTTGAGCTTGTACGTTACCATTCAGCTCGTCTTTGATGGTATTATCGCTGCTGCCAATGTCGATCATACTTGTGCTCATAGCCATTGGAGGAGCTTCTTTTTTGTCAAAATGGTCCATGAAAAGCGGTCGGTACATCTTCTTCATGTTGTCAATCTCTGCTGTATCATGACCTATCATGTATACACGGAAGGGTTAATGCATTTCGCTTGATGTAAGCATGGTTCGTCAAAACTTCACTTACGTTTCATAGTAGAATCATCATCATCTTCACCATCTGAATTGATGACCATGGTGCCAAGATTACTAGAAATTTCAGAGCTTCCATCCATATCAGGAACTAAAGTTCCTCTGTGAGATATCATAGTGCCATCGTCAACGAGCATTCCAGGAACCAGCGTACCGTCATCGACTGGCTTCATTGTTTGATCGTTAGATTCCTGTAAACACAGATACATTAGGCACAAACACCAGTACTTAAATAGAATCAAGTTACGAAAGAATGCAAGTACAATGACAATAGTTATCAACAATCTGATTCTAGTTCAACACTCTGGAATGACAGGGTCAGTCAGAGAGTAAAGTGTCGTAGAACTACCGTTTCTACATGTTATCAAAATCGTAATATATTGCTCTACCCCGAAAAAGTGTTGCATTTTAGAAACCAGATTCCCGATGAATCCATAGATCGGATTCTATAAGAATGAGAAAATCAACACAGGGTTACCAGCAAGCATTCCAGCAATCCACATACCCATTAGCAAAGAAGAAACCGCAGATGATGAAATTCATTAGAAGTTGCCAATCAAATGCATCACAACAAGAAGCACAATACAAAGCTTGTACTTTTTCGACAAGCCATTAGCAATTTAAGAATATTAAGTGGTTAAAGCGACACGAGCGTAGCCAGCAAGCAACCGCAATGAAACAGTAAAAAGCCATAGATTATGAAACTATTTGATCTGATTTGAACACAACTACGACGACATGCAGTTGGACACAATTCTTTACCTGGAAACTTGAAGGTTCCGCTGCTGGAGCAGCTAGTTTCGTTGGGAAAATACCATTTTGTAGATTCTCCCGTATATCCCGGGCCTCGTTTATCATACCCAAGAGAATACTTGCTGGTTTTGAAACCTTGATAAAATCGTGGTTCAATAGTTCTGCGGCTGTTGCTCTATGGTCTGGATTCTGAAACCAAACATAAATCAATTGTTACCTCGTGCCCATCAACTGTAGGTTAATTACAGTACACTGAATTGCCAAACTAACCTTCACTAGACATTTAGAAACAAAGTCCAAAAACTCAGGAGACCATTTGTCGATATCACGGAACGATGGTGGCGGTTTTGAAGGGATCATAAAAATAACTCTCATAGGGTGAATGTCACCATACGGTGGTCTTCCTTCCGCCATTTCCAAAGCGGTGATGCCAAGGCTCCAAATGTCCGCCACACAATCGTACCCGATTTCCTGAATAACTTCCGGAGCCATCCAGAATGGAGTGCCAATGACCGTGTTCCGTTTTGCCATCGTATCCTGAAATGATGTTTCGGTTAGACTACTGGAAACTCAGGTTTAGTTTCAAAGATTTGAGTTCAGTTATTACCGTCAATTGCCCAGCCACACCAAAATCAGCCAGCTTAGCGTGTCCCTCGCTGTTGAGCAGGATATTGCCAGCCTTAATATCTCTATGAATCTTTTTTCTTGCATGCAGGTACTCTAATCCCTTGAGGGTGTCGGTTAACACAGTTGCGATTTCGTCTTCCGTAAGGGTCTTCTTCCTGAGCCTCATGATATCCGAAACTGATCCAGCTCCACAAAATTCCATGACAATCTGCGAAGAAATCAAGAGCATATCAAGCACCTGATCTCCATTGTCTCCACCAAACCCCATTCTTTTCTACTACTTACCCATAGATCAGTGTTTTTGAAGTATGAGCCGTAATACTTGACTACGTAGGGACTGTCACATTGCTGCATGATCGAAATCTCCTTGATAATTTCCTGCAAATCCGTATCGACCGGAACTTGCTTAATCGCAAGAACCTGGCCGGATTCCTTGTGCAAGGCTTTGTAAACACTCCCATAAGAACCTTCTCCAAGTTTGCAGATGATGTCAAAAACTTCTTCAGGTTGACGGGCCAAACTGTCTTCTGACAGCTTGGTAAGCTCACTGCAAATACCAAACATTTCATTTCATAATTTGAACTTTTTATCGATAACACCAGCAGTTGCAATACGGTGGTGCATACCTCTTATTCTGAAGGGGGTTGGCGGACTCCATGACGGTTGCGAATTCCAAATTTGGAATTGATCAGAACCACTGATTGACCAGAAAAACTTAGCGCGTCAAGCGCTTTTGAGCACTTATTTCAACTGCAATCTTTAGGAAAACAGTTCGTCGTTCGTTGGAAATAATCCACAATAACTTGAATCGGACTTCAGTAATACTGACTTGTCATGTCTTTTGGCAAAATGAACAAGTTTTTTTTCTGGCGTTGAACTCAAGGTCTATCAATAAATCTGAAGGTCAGGGACAGAATCTTGATCAATCGATTAAACAAAACGATAAGATTCGCCGATTCGTTGCACTCCAGTTGCAAGCTCTAAAGATCATTTGATTGAAGCAGATAATTTATGCTACCGTTCAGCGTGTGAGCAAACTAACAGGAATCTCAAATGAAAATCAGCATCCTGCAGATGTGATAGTTGTTTATATTACAAAAGATTCCATACATGATCGTGCATAGCAAATTCAAGGGGCAATGATAAAGGCTTTCCAGGAGGAAAAATTCAAGACATCCCGCTCGCTTCTTACCGCAAAGTTACTCGATGGCTTTTTCGCTTACGACAATGGAAAAGGACCGATTATCGACAAAATGGAGCAATCTATCTTTTTAATTTTTACGAACAAAAGCTACACATTAATGATGTAAAAGTCAGTATTCGAACAACACAAAGCATAAAAATTAGCTCTCGTTTACAATTTACAATCATCTCTTATTTGGACGCTTTCCACCTTTTCCAAATTGTGGCTTTTTACTGGCGTTTTTGTTAATATTCTTGACGTGCTTGGGATTCGCATTATGCTTATTCGCATCGCTTCTGAACACTCTTGCTTGCTTTGTGTCTACCAACTTGTCATCGAAGAAAGACTTCTTCTTCTTCTTCCCTGCTGAATTGCCACCCATGGGTCCTGCCAAATCAGCCCTTCCTCCCTTCTTCTTGCGTTTGGCTGCCCGAACCTGGTAGTCGATAAGTTTTTTAACTTTCATGTCTTCTTCAGCGTCAGCCACATAGTTCCTTTCATCAGCAGACATCCGAGTCTTATGTGAAGACTTCAAGCGCTCTTGTTCTGCAAAATGCATCAAGATATGATTACAAACATGATTCTTCAAATAGTGTTGTTGAATTCGACTTATTGAGCTGTAGGTTAGCTGTGGAACAACATACCTGTCTTTCGCTCTTTGTGTGACTGGAACCAACTTCTTTTAGCCTCTTCAGGTTCAGCTTTGCCTTTCTTCTTCTTCTTTTTGGACTTACTGGCATCTTCGACCAACTTGAGTGCCTTATTGGCTTCGATTTCAGCCTTGGCTATGCAATTTTCTGCCTGTTCTTCGTTTATGATGCCCTCAATTTCCGGCGCGAGAGCCTTGATCTTGTTGCGATATTTGATTACAATATCTGAAAACCAATGATGAACAAATCGGTATTACGATTTTGCATTTAATACTATTCCAAAAAAGGCTCAACTAACTGACCTGTGGGAATGAGACGAGCTTTAACGGGTAATGTAGCCGACTTGGCTACCTGCTTCATGAGTTTTCGGTCCGTTTCTCCTACAAGAGAGATTGCCAGCCCACTACGGCCCGCTCGAGCAGTTCTTCCACAACGATGGATATACTGCTCTAAGGTTTTAGGCATTGCATAGTTCACCACGGATTGTACTCCGGGGATATCCAGCCCTGGAGAAAGAGTACAGATGAGCATCCGTATCTTTTACGAGATAACTGTTGATTGAGGTAGTTTTCTCACCTCTCGCAGCTACATCCGTTACAATCAAAACATCACATTCCGAATTTTGGAACTTTTTCAAATTTGCCATCCGGATTGCTTGTGATAAGTCTCCATGCAACTCGCTTATCCTTATACCCATGAGGCCCAAAACTATATGAAGCCGATGCGCGATTTTCTTGGTGGGTACGAACACCATTGCATGAGAGTGGAAAGTCCTGACCACAAGTGCGCATAGCATGGCTTCTCGATCATCTTCATTCTTGATTCTGGTGAGTGAAAACTGAAATTATTTTTCTTATTCTGGTAAACTCTAAAAGTACTTCAGAATCAGAATTTACCTGACGAACTGTTGACTTAGATTATTGGCTACTGTTTTGTTAGAATCTACGAAGATTTTCGCAGGGTTTTTCAAAGACACCGTCGCTAAATCTTTTACTTCTTCAGTCATTGTAGCAGAGAAGAGTAATGTTTGACGTCTCGGGCTACATTGCTTCACAATCTCCTTGAGTTGCTCAGCGAACCAATCATCTAGCATCCTGCAATTGCAAATTAAAAGAAAGATAAGTCAATCCAGAAATTTCTCATCCGAATTATCATCAAATTGTACAAGTTACTCGCCTGTCAGCTTCGTCAAGAATTAAAATTTCGATAGCGTCCAACGAAAACGACGGAGTATTTCCAAGATGGTCAATCAGACGACCAGGTGTGGCTATAACAATATCAGGGTTACGCCGAAGTTCTACTTCCTGCTGTTGTAGGTCCAATCCACCAACCGCTAAAGCGACCTGCAGCAAGAGAATAACAAACGTTAGAAACATTCCTGTCAGGTGATGGTTATCCAATTAACGCTAAAACTAAAATATTACGTGAATATCTGATGAAAAGGATGCCAGCTGCTTAGTAACCGTGTAGACCTGGATACCCAACTCTCTTGTAGGGACAAGGCATAATACGCGTGTTGTAGCATGAGCTTTTGGCTGCAAACAAAAAAAACTTTCTTGAGGATGCTTAGTTTTTCTTCTTTGTCACTACACGAACATTAACATTACCTTATATAAAAGCCGCTCAAGGACTGGCAACATGTACGCAGCAGTTTTCCCAGTACCCGTTGCAGCGCATCCACAGATATCTCGTCCGCCCAACGCAATAGGAATCGCTGAAGACTGGATTGGAGTGGGGTGCACAAATCCTAACGAGTTGATCGACTGCAAAATTTTGTTGAGTCAAATATTACCCTTCAAGTTTTAACCGCAATAATATCCGAGTTCTTTAAGCCAATGTACCTTCATAAGTGGTCTTGACAAATTCATTTGTTGGAATGTGACACTGGTATCGAAATCTTTTGCCGACTTGGCTGCAAGCTTGGTCTCGTCATCATCATACCCATTCTTCCTATTTTTCTTAGTTCGATTCTTCACTTTGATTTCGTCCTTCCTCATTTCATCATCAGAAAGGTAAATCGTGTCTTCTTCTTCATCCGAATCCAGTTTCATCGGCATGTCCTGCTCTCCTTCTTCTTCTGAATCTGCAACACCATTCTCATTCTCGCTATCGTCCTCATCATCATCATCCTCAAGTTCTGACTTCTTCCGGTTGATCTTGTCATCCAAGGACGTTTTCGCTGTCATCTTCCGTTTCATGGCCTTTTGGTGAGAAAGCTCTTCTAATTTATCTTTCCAAACGTCTTGGCCATGAGACGAAAATGTGAACGACGCATCCAATCCCCCTTTCTTTGTCGGTATGCGCCTCTTTCTGGTAGGCTGAAATTCCTGAAAAACGTAATTCAAATTAGTTTAGAGCTAAACTGAAGTCCTTAAGCAGCCCAAAGAGTGAAATTTACTTCTTCTGATTCCGAATCAGCCGACAGAGTTTCCGGCTCCTCATCGTCATCGATAGTACGAATTAGATCGGCCATCGCTAGACGCTCCTCAAACAGGCTTATAGATTACAAAAATTAGCCCCGCTCAACACTCAAAAGTCCGGAAGTCCGAAAAATTGTTTATTTCGCAAGTGTCAGTCAAAACAAAGCACAACACATGCAGTTTGCGAACACGTGCATTTGTTGCTGTACTAAACCATGAAGGTTTGAATCTGGCGCCATCCTCCGTCCTTTGTACATGAAAACACGGGATGCCTACGCCATCTTCCGTGCACCGGCAAACATTTATTCCTTGGCTGCAGTTTCAATGCATAGCGGCGTGGCGTAGAGCAGACTTCTCACAGCAGTTGGAAGTGTGGAAGTTTACGTAGAAGGAGTTTCTACCAGCTCCGGAATTAAAATTTCAAAATGGTTAGTTTTGATTGCTGTTTTAACTTTTGATTTTAATCGTAACCTTGTTCATTTATTGGTGCATCGACATGTGCGAAAATTTCCGTGATTTAATCAATTTTTGTGTTCTTTTTTCAGACTAAGGGAACCAGTTCATTTGGTAAGCGCCGCAATAAGACACATACCCTGTGTCGGCGCTGTGGCAGGTCAAGCTACCACATCCAGAAGTCCCAATGTGCCCAGTGTGGGTATCCAAGGGCTAAGCTCCGTCATTGTAAGTCCTGTTCCACAATTTTCTACTGACTTACTGAAGACTACGAAGAAATGTTAGGTGTTTTCCGGCTGAGTGTCTCGCCACGTGCAGTTTTCTTCAGTTGAAACGAAGGGATCTCGTAGCTATCGCCATTAGGTTTTGTTTTTCATATTGGTCTGACCTAAACCCAGGCCTGGTTTTGAACTGGCCTTAGTAATGTTATGTAGAGTGTGCTATTGCTTTGGATAAGACCGGTGATTGTTATGTTGGAAGTTGGAAGTGCTGGTCATATCATAACAAGGAACTTGATTTTATTTACAGACAACTGGAGCATCAAGGCTCAACGCAGGAAGACCACCGGAACTGGCCGCATGCGTTATCTTAAGGTCGTGCGTCGTCGTTTCAAGTAAGTTAAATTACTCTGCAGGTGCACTTTGATCATGCTGAAACTATTCTTACAGTTAACTAATGAGCGATCTTGTTTGTTTTAGGAACGGATTCACGGAGCCCAAGTTGGGAAGAAAGTCTACTAACGCTATCAAGGCTAAATAGATCCATTTCTAATTAACGTGAATAAAAACTTTCTTTTGATTGATAATTCCTGTGATTTTGTGGAGTGATAGTGGTGTTCGTAGGTTTATTTGTAATTTTACAATTCCCAATAGAAAATCTTAACAGTAAGATAGAAATTACAATTCATAGAGCTTGCTTCGTCTACGCAAGGAGTTAGATTAACCCATTTTCGCTTACACCGGTTTATAATCTAGTTTGGATTCAAGCTTCTTGTTGTCGCACACTTTCCTCACAGCCTTCATAAAGTCTTCTTGAATGACGTAGTCTCGTTCTGATCGAATGGCGAACAGCCCAGCTTCAGTACAGACGTTACGCAAATCAGCTCCATTAAATCCGTCAGACAGTTTGACAACCGCTTCATAATCTGTAGATAGTCGCAATGACCAAACAAAATTAGTTATTGCGCTGCTAGGGGAACAGGCTCGAAAACGAAGTACAGCAGTCTTTCTTACCAATTTCCCCGTGCTTTGCGATAGGACCAGCATGGATTTTCAAAATTTCAAGACGCGCTTGTTCATTGGGCAACGAAATTTCTATTTTTCGGTCCAAACGTCCTGGTCGGAGCAGAGCAGGATCAAGAGTGTCGGGACGGTTGGTAGCCATGATCATTTTGACCTATAGTTAAGTAGTACATTTCATTACATTAGAGGTTGGACACAAACACTAGCTGTATTTATGACATAAATAATATGTACCTGGCCTAGAGCATCAAAACCATCCATCTGGTTCAAGAGCTCCATCAACGTACGTTGAATTTCCCGATCTGCCGAAGTACCTTCAGAGAATCGTCGACCACCAATTGCGTCGATTTCATCCATGAAAATAATGCAAGGCTGATGATCCCTCGCGTAGTTGAACATTTCACGGATCAATCTGGCACTTTCACCAATGTATTTATCGACGATGGCACTGGATACAACCTAAAAGCAGAAGAATTAGATTTCTGATATAAGAAGCTGAATATGCTGAATCGAATCACATAAATGTTTACCTTCAAAAAGTTTGCATCCAGCTGAGAAGCTACAGCACGCGCTAGTAATGTTTTACCAGTTCCAGGTGGTCCATACAACAAGCAACCTTTAGGAGGTGTAATACCCACACGTAGAAACAGCTCTGGATTCATCAAAGGGAGTTCGATAACCTAGAATAACCAATTAGCATTAGGAAACTCTTACTCTAACAACTGAAATAAATTACACTTGATTTCCACAGTACCTCGCGTAATTCGCGAATTTGCTCTTGAAGTCCACCAATTGCCGAGTAGGACACGTCTCCGGGGTCTTCATGGCTCATGTTGTACACCAATGGGTCCACTTCACGCGGAAGATACCTACAGCCAATTAAAGAAATCCTCAAATCATGTGCGGTATGTCAATCATGATTAAGAGAAGACAGGAACTTCCAAAGCACCTCATGATAGTAAGAGTTGTCATGTCCAAAGCCACACGGGTTCCGGACTTCAACTTGGTCTTGTCCAACTGTCTTCTGCATCCGACAACATAACGCGGTCCATTCGTTGCTTTGACAATGAACTTGTCTTCCGTAAGCTGCTTCAATACTTCCCCAACAATCTAGGCATAAAATAACGCAATTAGTAACTTCAAAGTTCTCGTATCAACCCTAAATGCCTTTGAACTATAGTTCTCACCTGGCCAACACTTTGCAGCGCTTTGAGATCATTTTCTGATTTGTCATACTGCTTTTCCAGATCCTTCAACTCCTGGCGTTCTGGAAGACAATGGCAATAAAATCCATATAAATTGGTGGTTAATCCGAAAATAAATCAAACATTAAAATGCTGCCCAAAACACTTACTTTCTTTTAACCTGCTTTCGATATCACGATGTTCAGCGACCTTTTGCTTGTACGTCGTAACCGCCCGTTCTCTATCCATCGCCATGGTGCTTTTTTAGCCTGGAATACAGAAATTATGAAACTTTCTGCTGTTTTGTGGGACAATTTTCAGGATTCTACTTTCGTGACGACGTAAAAGTTTTGCACCGGCCGTCAAACCCGCTGAGTCAGAGATGAATTCTTACCGACGAATCTGACCATTTGCCTCTTTTCGTCGTGTGTTTTGATCCACATCCACGTTCTCGTGTATTGCTAAAAGTGTCAAGCGATTAACTTCATTCAATTCTATCCAGTTTCCCAGAATTGTGTTAGTTAAATAGCGTATCTTTTGAAACTGCAGGTCTTTTAACCTTCAAACTTACCGGTGTTTGCAAAGTTTCTCATTCGCAATGCCGTTGGTAGTTATGTGCGGGCTGCCGGCTTCGGGTAAAACTACTTGGGCTAGAAAAATAGCGGATTATCTGCGGAATGAGGAAGGCAAACAAGTTCACATTGTTAGAGAAGAAGAGCACCTCAAGGGTCCGAAGAATGAAATTATGGACGGTAAC
>JAQGBJ010003027.1:0-14053 GCA_034698345.1 Sphaeridia pumilis
TGGCTCGACTACTTGCCACTTGACAACTTGTCACATGCAGTCAGTTGAAACGGTTCCAGGGGCCGTCAGTCGGGTCTGGAACCTCCAACCTTGGTGAAACACATTGTCGAAGTCGATCGTCAGTAAATCAAAAGTCTCAAGAACACCACGTGTGTTGTTTAACAAAAAGCTTTTCCTGCCAAAGTTGGTGTTCGAAAGGATACAAAATATTGCGGTACTCTGGAAGTAAATGATGCAGAAAGTACAGAGTATGGCACCCCTTCAAAAATGCGATAATTACCGAAAGAAACTGAAGTTCGTTATGGGTTTGACTATTTTTACAAGCTGTTTGGACTGAAACAATTATGGAAAATGTCCAGTTTCATGTTGACCATAAAGGTTAAGATGAACGTTTTGTTTGCAGGATATGGGGACTGCGTGGCGAGGACGGTAGGTGGCGCTACGGCGTTTTCTTAATTCTCAGATTTGTGGTTTCCCCTGGGTATAGTTGGATTTGCGGTTTATAGATGAGCTGTAAATTGTACTCAAGAAATGATAGCGGCGATTTGGTGGTATAGAGGGGATTTTTCTGTTGAATTAACGAAATCATGGAAAAAATTGTTCTGTAAAATACTGATTCAGCCCATAGATTCTAAAAAATTGGCGTCGAGTTTGCTAATGGGCGGAAATATTGACCGACGAGGAGCCGCAAGTCGCTGGAAGCGCCAAAGAATAAGAAACAAAGAATGGCAAGAAGTTTTTGCTTGTTTAATTGTCAAGTGTGTGTGTGTTTGGGGTTGGCCGTCTTCAGATGAACAAAGGGAACGCCCATAGTGTTGCTGAATTCGACAAAAAATGCCCATCTTTAGTCCATTAAGAACGTGTGCTGGGCTGTGTGCAAAATTGGCATTTTTGAAGCTGGGCTGATCTGGCTGCGGGTACTAAAATTGTTTGATGTAGCAATAGCCAGTTAATTGCGCCATCTGGTGGGATTTCCTTGAAACCTCGAAGAAGGCAGAGCAGATATAACCGGCAACATGGGGACTGCAGGATTTGTATTTTGATCGGTGAACAAAAACTACAAGTTGGTTAACTGGACTCAAAAATACTTGCTTTCTCTAGGGGAAGAAGAAGAAACAGCAAAGCTGGAAATTTTTCTTTTCGCAATCCTGTATAATTTCTGACGATAAAATGAAACTTGACGTTCTACAGACTGCTGATCAAACACAGTTGATTTGTAAAAGTTTCTTGGCTCGAAAGTCAATCGTCGGTCAAAGCGCAAATCTGTCATGAAACACGCTTTAAATGCCAATTTTTAACTCCCAATCGTTAAAAGCCATATCGATAAAGCATCGCCCAAGAAACGATTCTTCTCGTTCATTTCTTCCAGCTGAAATATTGTTACATATAAAATCAATAAAATAGTTTTTCTATAAACCAACCACAAGTTTGTGTGAAGGAGAAGGAGAGAAAAAGCGCCATCAACATTGAATTTTTATGAAGCTTATGCACGTAGTTTTTATATTCAAAAGCCTTTATCTCATCAGCATTGGCGGAACCAAGTTCAAAATTGACATTTAAAGCTTTGCTGCACCTTTAACTACAATATTGTACTTAAACACATGTGCATAACAAGAAACTTTTGAATCTGCAAAGGTAACTAAAGGAACTGACTGAGCGTGGGAAACTCATAAAAAGGTTTGTTTAAACGAGAGCAATCGTTAAATTTTGTATCGTTGATGATGTTTTTACCTCAAGACGTCGTCGTATATTTTCCTTTTGCTCCTGATCCATGTGTCCGATCAAGGGTGACAAAGGCAAGGCAATAAAATTTGTGTCCTTGTTCATTCACTCTCAGCTTCAGAAAGAAGCATCCAGCAAGCAGCTCCCAATACAAGCCATTAACAAAGCAAACCAGAAACTCCCACGAATCCCCATAATATAATGAACGAATAAAGACATTGAAATGAGGTTTCGTTCTGAGGGAGTAAATAACACCAATTGGTTTCCGAAGAAAAGTGTGAGATTTTTACAACCGGACAAACAAACGCATCAAGGTTAATTAGACAAGAGGACCCAAGATCAGGTAAAAAGTTGGAAGCTGAGCGAGTTGGGCTCCCTTCTGCAACTAATGGGTTCATCGGGCTAAAATGAAGTATCGGATTCTTGTATTGGTTTTAACGATGTAAGACAGTAAAACGATCTTGACTGATTAACTTATTTACAGGCGTGGGAAACGGGACAAAAACACGTTAAAAAAGTTAAAAGTTGTAGTTGTAGGTCTTCATTATCGACTATGAATGACTCATTGAGGAAGTTATCAGAAAAATGGAGCTGATTATATCGGCAACTGATTTGTTTTAGAGCAACAATTAAAAACCACTTTTGTTTCACCGGGTTGTCCCAAATTAAAATGAATTTCTCTTAAAAATTGTGGATTCAAAACAATTGCAAAGTTGTCCAACAATATTCAGCCGCTTTCACATCAACATGAGACTGAAAAAGTTGCGAAAAATTCAAATTTAACTGTCTTTTAGCATTTCATGCTCTTTGTTCTGCTAGGAAAAAATTCTATAAAAATCTGGACACCGTATGAGATCCAGAAATATTCACGCCATGCGATCATCATGTTTTAAAGTCGAACAGAGCCGGAATAATTTTATAAGAAGTTGCAAAAAATTGCATTTTCTTATGGACCTACAGTCATCTCATCTGCTTCTGGTTAAGAAGGCCAACACGTGATTTGAAGAGCATTAACAAGAAGGACGACACAGAAGGGTTAATAGCGTTGTTAAACGGCTGTGAGGAGGGCAGAGAAGCGTGGGAAAGCAATAATAAACATTGTACTAATGGAATGAAATGTCATGTCGGTAAATATATGCGTAAATTCTACCCGAAACTTGATCTTGAGCGAAATGATGATCAAGTTTGCGAATATGATACGACGCATTCTTGTTCATCATCTGCTATGCAGTCCCCAGTGTTTATTTAGCAAAACATCTTCTCAACTTTCATAGCAAACAGTAGTTTTGGCTTTGGCATCAATAAAAAAACTGATATTTCTTATGGAGAATGCATGCGAATCTACTAATTCCATTTCGTATTAACAATGGTATTGGATGAACTTCTTGGCGATGACGCATCTCGGGGCAGATTGAACATTCATGCAATTTGTACTCTATTAATTAATTCTAATCAGAGATGCAACTTTAATTACTATTTGTCAGCCTTTGATTTGGTACAACCAACCTCAAAAAATCAAAGCTTGATTTCTGAACTGTGGGAACTCCGAATCTAGTGGCCGCCTCAAGTACTTTTTCAAATTGGCCTTTCTATGAACTATGCAAGCTAAAATTTGTGTGAATCTAAACTCAGAAAATTTACTCTGTTAACGCTGTTCGGCTTTAATGTTTCTCCAAGTTGCCGCCATTCAACGACCCTTGGAACGCAAGCGAATCTAATTTTAATTCTAAATCGTCGACGGCAGCCGACGATGCATATTTCGCAACGTCGTGAGTCGTGATGGAAACGTGATTTTACGGACGTCCCACACGTGTTAAAACGTTGAGGGCGCAGTTGATCTCGTGTAGCAAAAAAAATGTTTTCGCAAGGTACGCTCTGGCGACAATTATGGGGTCGCATTGAAATACACGTGAAAAATTGGATTGTAGCAGGTAGCTGTCGACAGCGTTGAGTATTTGAGATACGACGAGATCCAAGTCGATACCGTCAGATGAGTTCACACGTTCTCACGCTTTACTGACTTGTGAGTGAGAAGAAGGCGAAGAAGCTGACGAAGACGAGAATGCTGAATCGTTAAATTAATGTCGTTTCGATAAGTATATGCACACACACAAGTAAGTGATGAAGCAGAAGCTGCGAGTTTAAAGCATTGAGATTTACGGGAGAGGCGTCAAGACAGAAATTGCTCGGCAACCAGTTTCCCACGCTTCGCTGCCGTAAAATGACCAGAGGACAAATAACTTTGCTTTAGTCGTGGAATTCCGTAAGTCAACAAGGAAAAGACTACGTGGTAACTGGGAACGTGTGATGGCTTCAAATGAATTGTATCGACAAGTAGGAGATACTTTGTAATTGCTAAAAGGCTGAGAAGGCACCCAGGAAACTATGCGCCGAGTCGAGGAAAAAGCGAGGATGTTTGCAAATTGTCCGAATGATTGCAGCGGTTAAAAGAGCAGCAAACTTTGTTCAAAACAAGCAGCGAACACTTAACCTTTTGCACACGAGGTTTAATTACGTGGTTAATTGCGCTTGAGCGTTCGTCATAATTAGCAGAAATTCGCCTATTAGGCAAAAAGCGTTCAAAGAGGAAACGTGGGGTTAAGGAGAAGACGTAAACAAGCTGAAAGCGCCGGTTGGAAATTTACAAACATCCTGAATTTTAAATGGTTTCAAGTCTGAAAATTGATGAATATAATTCTTGGGGCGCTTAAGCGCGTAATTGTTGCAGGACGCTTCTGCGAGGTCTCAAATAACTGTTTTCGCCTTGGCTGACTACTAACTTGAGTGTCGGCGTATCATCAATCGGCCTCTTGAACCAAATCTGTCTACTGCCCCATAGAGCGTAAGCGGAAATTTACGTGTTGATTCCAGTCAAAACGTTGACAATACTTGTTCCGTTCCTGCTTATCTGACTGACCCCTGGGACTAATCAGAGGACAATTACTTGAGTAATTCAAGTCTCTGGATGACCCTTAAGTCTCAAAGAGCGGCAAATTCAAAAAGAGAGAAATCAGCAAGGGGCCCTGCATTACGGACAGATAAGCAGATTGACAGCGAGATTAAATACCTATGTCGATAATAGCAAGTGGCAAAATAAAGGGACTTTGAATACAAATGACCCTTGGCTAACTGAACATGTCCTGCCTCTATATTCATTGTCTTGACCTCGTTAATTCCTCCTACACACGCTTTGTTTTGATCCATGGCGAATAGGTGGAAGAGTGCGGCAAATCACAAAGTCATTCTGCTTTTAAGGGCATCAAGTTAAGGCTTTCAAGGGTCCAAAACTGTCTGTCTGCGTGCCTTCTGAGAGACGTACTTCCACAGCTGGAATTTGTCAAGTTCTTTGAAATTGTTCAAGTGGGCTGACACTTGTGGTCCGTGCGTCTTTTGAAACGTAGCTTTGTCTTGGGAAGAGCTTCGGTGACCCACAATTAGGGTCACATTAGAAGATGAATATTTACGCTTTCACGATGCCTGGGTAGCGATAAGTGAGGGATTGGCGGAAGAATTCACAAAGAAATGTCAACCGATTCTTGGTCCGAGTTGCTGTCATTTCGAAAAAGGACTGGAATTGTTGAGGAGGATGGTCATCAATGATGGGCTAATGGATTCTCACTGGCGGCTTTTTCACACGCAAAGTGCTGGAATTTAGAAAGGTGGACGAAGGAAGGCACGTTCTGAACAATAACTGTTGTGGGCACAAGGAACAACAAAATGTCAAATGTTTACAGTTGTTCAGGAGCCAAGTTCAGCAGCGAGGCTGCGAATTTTGACCGGTATCGAAGCAAAAATATTTTCCAGGGTAACTGTTGTCGGTCCACGTGACAAACGGTCACATGACACAGCCTCACGTTCAATTCACAGCAGAAAATACTAATTTTTATGACTCTTGGAAGCCAGAACGAAAATTTATCAAGATGATATTTGGCCAGAGGTGAATGCATCAAAAACTTGGCGTGATTCTTGAACTTCTTCATGAAACTGATCAAGGGATTTCGCCATAACAGCAAGTGCTTAGCATACGACAAAAAACATTGATCGGCTCTTATATCAGCTTCTGATTTAAAGATTGAATCCTAAATCAACGTCGTCGTTTCATTTCCATTGGAAGTTCTTGTTGAACTCTCAGAAAAATTGGCAAAATTGTAGAAAAGTAGCGCATTTTCCTGACCTAAGACAAAGATTTCTGCATTGTGGCTTACGAGAACTGTAAAAGTAGAGACTGATTCTGCTATAAAATAAACAATGTTGTTTACTTGTTGTTGTGGGAACTGAGCATATGTCACCCATCAGAAATGACATAAAAATTGATACAAATCTGCTGCTGATGTTTACCTGGAATGCCCATAATAAATCTTGAGCTTGTTAAAATTCAATTTTGGGAAAAACTCGTATCTCGCTACTGATTTACTGATTTTTGACATGAGAGAGTCTTTTGTTTGTGACTGCTAATAATGGCACCCACCACAAAAACATTTGAAGGAAAATCAACAAAATCCTCAAGTCTACCATAAAATCGGCAGGGTGTCCATCAGCTCATCATTCAAGTGTCCTGCATACATAAACTGCACATTTCCTAAATCCTCTTTGAATTTGAAGCAGACAATATCCTTGTGTTCAAAAGTCCAAAAGTCTACCCGACAATTTTCGTAAACAGGCATGCATGAAAGCTTATGGGTTTAGAAATCAGTCGTCGTGTGTCTGTCAATCCTTCAATCAAATCACTTGTTGAAAGAGGATGAATCTTGTGCTTTGATCTCGGGATCATCTTCCTTTGTGTCTGCTTTGACCGTGTGTAAGCTTGAATTTTGTCGACTTGTTCTTGTCCCCGTGTTGACACTTGGAAAGAAAACCCTCAAGGAAAATATGGCAAGAAAACAGGTAAACAAAACAGAGATTCTCACACTGACTTACTTGGAGCCTTGAGACAAGGAAATGACTTGAGATTTACAATAGATGCCGATCAGTTAAGGCCATAAGAACCTATATTATGGGTAAATAGGGAGAAATCAATGTGTTTCAATGGCCAAAGTTGCCAGTGGGAGCTTTTGTTATTTTTATATGGCTTCGCCCAAATTTTGGAAAGTCATAATAGTAGCTAACAGTTTCTGTTCTGAATGCTTTCGTTGATTAGACGCTGTAAAATAATCTAGGATGCCAAAATATATTATGTTCTCGTGTCAACACTTTAACTTGAACAAGGCAAAAGTGTTGGTTGTCAGAGTCTGATTTTATAAGGTGCAATTTAGCGTTGACAGGCTGTCAGTCAATAATCAATGATGGGTCATTTATTGCGTTTTTCTCAAGTCATAAATCTCTAGGGATTCGAGTCCAAAATCAGTACCAGTCTGCGTTCAACAAGCGCTTAGGAGAACTGTCGTTCATGATTGCTCCGACCACAGAAGGGTGCAAATAATAAACAAATAAATCTGTGAGGCAACATTAAAGTGTCAATATTAATTTGGAACGTTCCAGCAAATTGGACTGTTCTCCAGTCAAAACGTTAGAAGTTTCGGAGAGAAGTGTGAAGTTGAGAAGTTCCCACGAAGATTGCATGTGAGATTGTTTAAATTAGTCAGTAAAATAGATTAAAACTTTAGAACTTAATTACATAATTTATGAACGTTGCCAAAAAATGCAACTGAAATGAAAGTAACGCTTTGAAATGCGTTTGAAGTTGGGATCAGGCATAGCGTGTGAAGACATCTGCGAGTCGCTTGAGCCGGGCGGTGTGTCGGCATTGTTGCGGGCATTGTTCGAAAATAAAGGGAACGAAGCTGAAAGTACTATAAAAGGATAATGTTTGTGTCTAAACATTTGATTACTGAGGCGGAATGGTGGTGGGGGTGTGAAGGTGGTTGGTGGTAAATGAGCGAGTGTGGCCATCGTCGTGCATTGAACGTGGACGGCAGGTGTGTGGTGGCGGTGCTTCGCCGGAGTGAGCGTGGGAAGAATTCGACATTCCCACGCTCAAACTATGCTTTCTTTATGGCTACTATACAGCGGACAATCTGTTAACTGACAGCAGCTACTCGTCACAACTAATAGTCGTCGCTCCCTCCGTCCATCAGCTACCTGAAACCGCAGTCGCCCGAATTGATACCAGACCGAAGTGCTGGCTTCCAGTTGGAACGAGTGGGCGGAAGTGGCCTGTTCAACAGGTGGACGCTCCATCTCGTCTCCGTAACTCCACGTTCTTATAGAGCTGTAAAGGCATTTTTCATCCCCCGCTGCCGGAGCATACGAAGACGAAAAATCAACCCCCTCCTGCCTCATTGACCCCTCTCGTCGTTCGTTCGTCTGTATTCCCGCCACAGGTTTTTCCATGATAAGCTGCGGCCTGCGTTGGAGCACGGGTTCGACGGGGGCGACTTTCAAACATTAAAACGTACGACAGGCCCATTGTCAAAAGTTTATCATCGGCAGCATCGAAGCCGAGTGTTTTCCCACAGTCTAACGAGCCATAAACCGAACGCGGTTAGGTGGCGACAGTGTTTTGATAAAAGCTTGCTCCGAATTGGATGGAGATTTGAAGAAGCTTCAAGTGAAAATTTTTAGTAATTGTAGATGATGCAAGGAAGGTCAGATGAGGTAATATCATAAGGAACACTTTTGAGAAGTATGATTTACAGATGCATGAAAAGTACACATAAAAGGCTTGTTGAAAAGTAAAAATTGTATTTTTCCGGATAGAAAAACTTTTGCAAATGGTGTTCCGCCACTTAATGCAAGGGCCAACAACACACTCCAATTGTCATAGTCCGGGAAATAACCTTTACAAGTTGTAGGCTCTTTACATAGGCTTTCCCACGTTAAGAAGAAGCGACGGCCAGGCGGGTGGACAACAATGACGGGAACAATACCTTTTAAAGCGGAGGCGAAGAGGCTCGCTTGCTTCCCTTACGTCAGGTACTCGATGGGCGACTGGTGGCTCACCCGATGCTCCATTACAGAAGCCGCAGTTAAAAGCTCATCTCGCCAGCCCAGCACCACCAGCAGTCAAACTCGTATTTAATACTTGCTCCCGTCCTGAGACGGCTCATTCATGATCTTTCACTCGTTCAGACCACAAGTCGTTGTTATCGTCTTCTCCGACTCATCTCCATTTCAAAGTTGACAAGTGTTGGTGGTGTAAACACCAAGTGAATCAGTTTTTGACAATCATAAAAGGAGCAATCGACAATCATCATGGCAGCCATAGTTGCTCAGGAGGAACAACCAATTTCCAGGACTTACCAGTACCGGAAGGTGAGCTTTTGAAAAATATTTTATATTTTTAAAGCATCGTTGATTAACTTCGTGAGTATGAAATTCCAAGAAACTGTGACTAAATATCCATTTTTTTCTGTCAATAGGTAATGAAGCCAATGCTGGAACGCAAGCGCCGAGCTCGGATCAACCGATGTTTGGACGAACTCAAGGAACTTCTTGTTGGAGCCTTGCAAGCTGAAGGAGAAAGTGTGAGCCGGTTGGAGAAAGCTGACGTCCTCGAGCTCACAGTGCGTCATCTTCACAAGCTTCGTCGAAGCCAGCAGCTCAACGACACAGGCTCAGCGGACAAGTTCAAAGCCGGTTTTGTCCAGTGCGCAAACGAAGTGTCAAAGTATATGACGAGCGTTTCGGGGAGCGTCGATATCAGTGTCAGTTCCAGACTTCTTTCTCATTTGGACGGCTGCATCCGCCACATTGACAACGTCGTCCCTCAAGTGGCCTCAAGTCCGCCAACTTCCATGCTCAGTCCAGTCTCGTCAACCTCTTCGTCTTCTGGTGGAAGCCTCAACATTCTCACTTCGTACACTCCGCCAGCGTCGCCTTGTGGGTCTCCGAAAAATGGCCTCAGTGCAGCAGCGGCGGCCGCCGCCGCAGTTGCCCACTTGAATGGCTCAGCAGTAGCAGCGCCTTCACCTGCCTCCTTGCTCAATCACCACGCAAATCTTTTCGGCTACAACGGATACGTGACCCCACTTCAGACGCTTCGAGGTCTCTACGCGGCTTCGGCGGCGGCAGCTCAAGCTCATCATCACCAACAACAAGTTGCTGCAGCGGCAGGACATCACAGCGAAGAACCGTTTGACCTTTCGAGGGATGGCGTTTGGAGGCCTTGGTGAAAGTGGAAAAGACTTGCAAAAGTGTTAACTTCCAAAGATGACCAGAGGTTTTGTTGTAGTGCTGCGGTTTCGAGTCACTTCCAGGGAGCACAGTTGGATCTGCTGTTAAAGAGAGGTAAAATGTTTAAGCGGCGTAGTCACAATCAATGTAAATAGCCGTTAGAATCGATAGATATTTTATTGTTATAGTTTACATAGAATCAGCGTTACAGCACAATCAATTGTCAATGAGGACCAGCCGGAAAAGTCTTTCAATCAAAAGTCTTCCAGGACTCACCGTCCAGTTGAATCTTGTTAAAACGTAGCCAATCGTTTCCATGTACAATCCTTGTATAATTTTGGATTTTTACAAACAATCCCCTAGAATCAACATAGGGCAAGAAGCGTAACAAGACAATCAACAAGTCTTCCATTAATATTAAGTTTATAAGTGTTAAGGAGAAACAGTGCCGGGAATAGCAGCAAAATCATCAACGAAATCAGCTGTTACAGACCCCATCTGATTGTTATGTAATTTAAGTAAGATACACAAACGCTTTCGCACTGTATATAAAGCTTAAATCTTGTTATCAACGTTTTGTTGTCACAGTATCACCGCAACAATGTAATTAATTTTAAGCAGTTACCCAATGGATCTGTTGTTATTGGTTTTTGGTCAACTTGGGCTTGAAAAAGTCCTTTAACTTAAACAAATGACAAGTTAATTTATTTAAAAGTTTTCAAAATGTCACAGTTTATCACGTGGATCTCAAAAGTACTGATACTGATTAACTTCAAGTGTTTTATTATTTCTACCGCGTTTTCATCGTCAAAATAAATCGCTGAAACTTGAACCCAGAATTCGATTGTGTATTGATTTCTTAGTCAGCCAATTTTATAACTTGCAGGTTTATAATTTAATACTGATTCAACCTTGCGACAATTTAGCAGGAATTTCAATAGCAAAAGATAGAAAAACATGGCCATGAATCCTTCGTTACCATAAAAGCAATGAGCGAAATTTCGCAACTTCAGGTACTGCTATTTTCTTATGAGATTCATAAGTTCCATCAACACTGTGAGACGATCGGGGCTGGGGCATAGTGAGATTTGCAACCTGTGTAACATCCGACAATAGGCGTTTTGCATGCACTCGTAAGTTTATTTATTATTCCGCCTACAGATTTGCTTGTGCAATCACGAACGCGTGTTGCAATTGAATCACTTGTTCTAGCTTTTCTCCGTTAGATAACACGGCAACTTGCACTTGATTTTACTACAACAATGCACCTGTTGTTGAGGCGCAAGTGCTCCAACAGGTGCGTCATCAGTTTCAAATCATGCAACTTTCAAGCAAGAATTTTTGTGGTCCTTTAAAACTGTCAGTCAGTCCTAGAAATGAGAAGGTGAAAATTTCAGTTTTTGACAAAAATCCAGTTCGAAGACAAATTATAACTTGAGATTTGGATGTAAATACCGGTTGGAATCAATTTCACCTTAAAATTCCTTGAATGTGGATCGGAAAGTCAAAGACTTTGAAGGCTTTCTTGACTCTTTTTTCTGCTTATAAAGGTTTCACACACTCTTAAATTTACAGGATTTTGTATCTCTTGATTCGTAAAAAAGCCTCAAGTCATGGCTGGCATTAAGTTGACAAAAGACACATCATCACATCTCATGAGCATCTTTGTAGGCCCTCGTCATCGTTGGAATCCCTTTGGACAAAGACACACTTGAGAAAAGCTAGCGCTTTTTACGTGAATCATGAGACGGATTTTTTCGGCTCAAATCTTCTTCACAGTTTTATATATCTCACATGTTGTGTGTATTTGATCAATTGAATTATTTGCGGTGAATCCATCGGACGTAAAAGGCACAAGTCAAGCGTCACATTGTATTTTTTGCGCTGCGCTTCTGGTGCTGGCCTTGTCAGAGGAACGCGTGGGAAAGCGGCTTTAAAAATATGCGCTTGTTGCCTTCTTGACGAATCATCTTCACACAACCCGTTCAAAAGCAAACAAATTTTTTAATTGTACACATGCTAAGTGGTTGATGGTCCGGCGATATTATATGCGGCATTTTATTTAATCTCTTACTTGACTTGCTCACAGTCAGTTTCGGCCGTCGGCTGTGGATCTGTTCAAAATCCTAGAATCTGCAGGACCTGCATCTTTAGATTGCCTGTCATCACCCGCATATTATCTCGCTTAAATACACAAGAGACGGATAATACCAGCAGCAAAGATTCTCTCTCAAATGCACCTGTTTTCTTGTCCAAACAAAGTAAACTGTTATCTGTCTCGAACGTGGACTTGAGAGGCTTTAACGTTAATTGCAACTGACCGTGGCGAGGATTGGACCGGCTAAGAAGTCCGGGGAAGCAGTGCGGAGAAAGCAGGCGAGGACGGCTTGGGCGGACCGTGCAGCCTGAAGATGAAGTGGAATTGTTGGAGGCTTTTGTTTTTATTGTGTGGAAGAAAGGGCTATTGATGGGGTTGAGGTTTGTGTTGTTGTGAATGATTTCATCTTATTTTCGGCTGGCGTCTCATCTCATGGTCGGGGAACACACTTCTCGCCTTTCTCTTGACACGAGGATACATACCGCCCATCGCCGCCGCCGATTCAGAAGCTCCTCCAAGCCCACAAGACGAGCTGAAGAAGCCCTGGGAAACCGAGACTCGAGTCGTTCCCACGCTCCCAACTGCCCAAGGCAAACATCACATCTTTTCTTCTTCTTCTTCATCTTATTCTCAAGCCATCAAGAAGTTGTAGAAGCTCAATCACATCTTCGAGGGTGAGCCCACACGTAGCACACGTTACGTTGACGATCCACAGTAGTGTGTCAGGGAGATGGAAGGGTTGTGGAAACTGGAATGGCGGAAGCAAAAGTGGGGATGAAGTACCAAAAGTGGATGCAAGATCTTCTGGGCTGTATAACAATATAACAATCTGTTGCTGCTTACTGGGCTCCCGAATGATTGTAGAGTCGTAAAAGAGCGTGTTGTTGTTCTTCTTCTGCGATATTTTACCATATCATCATCAGCCCCATATCATGTTGTAAACCTGTCCGAAACACATTTCAAAGTTGGAGCAACATTGAGTCCAACATTACGAAGCGGCGGAGGAACTAATTTCAAACGCGAGCTCCGTCGGTGCTTTCACCGGCGCAGCGAAGTCCGGCAATCATAAAAAGGGTACCTCTTGCTGGAAGACGCGCTTGACATAAATCATTGGTGATGAACAACTCAGGCAATTGTTGCAATAATTTACTACTTTTGTATAGAAATGTCCGACGAGGTGGTGTAAACAGAGGGACATTTTGGTAATGCTGTTGTACGGGTTGTAAAAATAGGGTGAATCAGCTGGAAAAAGTTCCCACGGGAAAAAGTTGTAAACGAAGAAGCACGTGCTTGTGAGTTGGTACCTGAATCGGTGAAGGCGTGAGACGTTGTTGAAATTGAGGCGATGATGACCTAGGACAATTATGGACAGCCGGTAGACACGAGGATGTAAACAAATAAATTACATGGATTCTATCAAAGGCGGATGTTGTTTACAGATTATTGCTTCAAACAAGATTTAATCTCTGGAAAAGGCGCTGCGTTTAGAAAGATTGCGTAATAAGAAGCACTTGGGGAGCAGATTAAAATCTGACTTGATTCAATTCAGCAACATGCGATTAAATTAATTCCATCAGATTCACAGAGAATGTTTGGCGCGTGGCGTCCGCATGCTGACTGACTGAGGTTCAATGGGTTAAATACAAAGTGAACGTTGAAATTGCGTTCTGGTGATGTCAACTTTGCAACTGGTCTTTCGACAGATATAAGATTAGCGAGTTAAATTAAAACCTTTGACTTTTGCAATCACTTTCATACATGAATTTGAACTGGCGTTTGCCGCCACGATTCCAAGAAGTGTTACTGCATCATGAGTTTAATGCGGAGAAACGTTAAGTGATTTGTGAACTTGGTTGATGACACTGGACGTACGAGATGGCAGAAGTTGCGGCGATAGCTGATGAAGCTATAAAGTTATCGGCGATTCCAACTAGTTTTGCGTCTTGGCGAGAACGAGTAATTAGCAAAGATTGCAGTTTTTTATACACTGGTTTGCTGATTGAAGTTTCATCATCATGTATATATGCAGCCGAATATAAAATCGTGCTGGAATAACCTGAACTCGGGTGGGTAGCTGAGCGTAAAGTATTACACCTAGTTCTTTTAAGCTATTCTCCCGGG
>JAQGBJ010003028.1:0-14049 GCA_034698345.1 Sphaeridia pumilis
CTGAAAATTCTAGAATTTTACTGACGCTGCATGTCGAAATATTCTGTAGCAAGCCTGTCTTGTGTACAACTCAATGGCCTTTGCATGTTCTTCGCCCGCTTCGATTTCGCTCCGCAGGTCCATTTTCCCCGCTTCGACGATCCAAACTACAATTGGAAATCCATTAGTTTTCCTTGATTATATTTGGTACAATTTTTAGACATTACTTGAAAAACTAAAACTTACTCGGTCTTTGAATTTCATCAAAGCCGCTCAGGTAATATCCAAACTTGTTGGAAATGTTAAAGGGCGGAGTCCAGTGGTCCAAGTTGACTTCGCAGTCTTTTCTTGTGATACCTCGCACCTGTATTTTAGGAGCATAAAAGATGTACAGTGAGCCTTTATAGTGATTTACAAGAAAAATATTTTCACAGCTTTTTTGAAATTTCACTCCCTGACCAAACTTACACTATCCCAAAACGTCCTATTCTTCAACAATCCAAAAGCGTCTCCGACTGTCCCAACTTCGTTGTCCTCAACTCCAGGCCCCGGCGCGCAAACCGCGCAGTGCGCAGCAAGCGCTATAAGCGCTGCGCCCAAAATTACTTGGAGTCTCGTAGTCATTCTGGAACTGCACTTCTTGCAACTGTCTTCTGCAACCGCTACTTTCAAACTAACAAAATCTTGCCAAAACTTTTATTAAAGTGACTTCCGGTTCACCTCTCAGCTGACTTTACTTCTTCACACTCTCAAACGTATAGGACCACGTACGCTTCTCATGTACGCTTCCAGCCTGCTCAATGCCAAATTCGAAATGAGCTCCAATGGACCATGACAATGCCATTAAATAACTCCTTGCCAAGTTCCAAACTTTGTTCCTATGCAATTTTGCCAATTATTTATGCACGTGTATTATAAACACCTGACTGATGGATCTGACCGCTACACTGCGAACATGTCGATCTTGCTGACCCTGACAAAAGGATATCATGCAATTTCGCACGTTCTCACGTATGTATATCCTTGCCTCGTTCCTCGAATTAACTCGCCCAAAGGAAACAAGTTCAATTTTTTGTTCCTATATACGTAAGCTTGATGCATTCAAGAAGTTTGCGAATATCAAATAGCAAGCCGGCTGCCTTCAAAATATTATATAAGATAAACGTCAAGACAAATACAAAACTCGTGGCTTGTTTATTAGAATGGGTTAAGACGGGAACCAGTTTTAATGTACTGACGCAGACACACATGTTATTTTGTATATTTTTCAACAAGTCGTCATTGTCTCCAGCACAAACATGAGCTTTGGAACATTTAAAATCAAATTTTTCCTTCAAGATCAGAGCTTGAAGCTCTCACAAGACGTACAAAAACGCTTGATAAAAGTGACCTTAATCAAAGGCAAAGAAGAACAAGAAGAAAATGAAGGTAGGTCACGTAGCAAGGAAAAACATGGGATATCAGCTATTGTACTGCAAACACGAGATAAAATTACCTACAAAAAGTCGTGAACAAAATTGTACTTTAACATGGAAAATCATGTGGTTTAATCACACCATAGGTGCCTGCCTCAATATATAAATACCTGACTATTTGAAAAACAATTTCTATTGACATTTAATTCAAGAGATAACGCAGCAAACCAAGATCCAAAAGCAATTATGAATTCATTTCTAAAGCGCTGTCAGGTCAGCAGCAAGACTAAAGCGCTTCAAAATGGTCAATACCCAAACCGCAGTCGCCGTTGGCGCTGTTCTAACAATAGGCGCCATAGGCTATTGGGCGCACACTCAATCACGAACGCTGCAGTCCATTCCCGCCGTCAAGACGTTCCGTTACCTGCCACCGGCGCCCAAACCGGAGCCTGGCTTTTGCAGCGTGTCTGAAGCGCTAAGCATGACGCTGCGCATCACAGGAACTACTCCGCAAGGTGTCGTTACTGGCTGTTCCATCACATCGCGTTCCTTCAGTACCTTCCACAGTCCGTTGAACAGGGAAAGCTTGCAGTTCTTCATTACTGATGCGAACGGGAGGAGTTTGAGGGTACACAACCGAACTGGCGCTGCTGATGTCGAGATCGCTGTGAATCCGCAAGTGGCGGGAGATTTCAAACCGAAATTGAGAGTGCCATTTAGTCGCATTTGTTTCCCTAGGAAATGCTATGATGGCCAGTTCAAACATGATGATGAAGCCGTTCCGACATGTGGTGGAAGCGAGGATTTGATGGAGTGTAAGGGCTGAAGGCTTCTAAAATCTAAGACACTAAAAATCTAAAATTGAAAAATATTTATGTTTTGTAGTCTGCCCGGCGGATTCTGAAATCGGTCCTGTTCTCAAAACAGGTAAGAAATTGTACTGTTTCTGGATTTGGAGTTTGAAGAACAGAATAATTTTGGTTCCAGAAACTTCCGCCCAAATCAACTGTCGCTGGAACACGCAAACGCCCATCACTTCAGAAACCTTCCCACTTGGCCGCATCGACCTTCGCTCCGACGTCCCTCTCCAATGGCAGGCCTACACTTCTCCGTGGGTCACCTCAGCGCAACCTTGCGACGACCACAGTTACTACTCTCCGCCGCCTAAATTGAGCAAGCCTGCTGATATTTGCCGCTGCCGTCATTATGTAGAACCGTCGCTTCTGTACAGATACCAGGGACTTACAAGCCAAGGCTTCCAGATTGGATGCGATGTCACTATGGCCATCTGCCCACCTGCAAATGTAACCTACGTTAGGGATTTCTGGATATCGACGCTGCGCTTGGACGATAGAAAAACGATCAAGAGAGATCAGGCTGCCATCTTTATGGTTGACGATAGTCTTCGCTGGGACGATGAGACCAAAAGTGTTCGAAGACGTCAGGACGGAGCTCTTACTGCAAATTGGCCAATAGTTTCTAACAATTTGAATGATTTTGCTCATGTCAAGATTAATTTTGATGATATTTGCTTCCCTAGCGAATGTGGACTGTTTGGTTGCGGCACGCTCGTGGGACCTGTCACTTCGAAGATTGGTACGTTTCAGGGCTTTATATCCGACAGCTGCCTGTTTGAACAAAGTTTTGAGAGATTTTACTTAAATATTTACTGTAGATAAATCCCTGTTCATCATAAGTGACTTCACGATGGGCAGTAGACCTGTTCGACTCTCTCGAGCCTACGACTGTGGACAAAATTCGAGTACTTCAGACGCTCAGATACATTTGTCCTCAATCCTGCAGCAACGAAGCCTACCTCAGCAATATCGAATCCGCATTCTGAATACAAAAGACTAAAATTTACAATATCCGTTCGGGCTACAAAATTTTGAAATATAATGTAGGTTGGAAACAGTTTATTCTTCGTGCTAAACTGCGTAGTATCATATCGATTTTTAAAGTTTAAGTAGGAAACCTGTATGAGGAATGTATTCAACTTACATCAAACATCCATCGTTGAACAGAAAAGTGTCACCTTACTATCTTCAAACATATATACTAGAAAAAGTACAAATCAATAATCCTTGAATGGCATTTCATACTTGGCACAATTAAACCTACACTGTAAATATGTATTTGATCGTTTCGGTTTCTCCTCACAGCATAAAAATCTATCTTTGAACAACCCGGACATGCATTACTAACTTGAGAAATGTACAAAAAACGAACCAACAATAACTTTCTGCATACAAGAGAGATCAGACTGGAACAATTTCATCTGTTCGTTTTCAGAGAGAAAACGCCTGCGTTGCCTTAACGTTATTATTATTGTCAAGATCTGATGATAAAGTTAAACTTTCGATCCGAGGGCGGACGACATACTGGGATGATGAATACTACTAGAAGTTCGAGGTCCCAAACTGTTGCTGGGATGACTATGCATATGACTCGCAGAGTTCGACTGGGGTACTGGATTCATCGTTCGATAATTTCCTGGTGGCAAACTGGACGGCTGTTGCTGCTGCTGGTTTCCGCTCGAATGCATCATGTAGCGACCTGGAATGCTTTGGGTCTGGTAGATTACTTGCTGTTGTTGCTGCTGCTGATGCATTGGATGCCGATGACTTGTCGCCGTAATGGAGCTCACTGATTGTTGATGGTATTGCTGCTGTGGCGGCACCATAACTAGTTCTGCAAGAATAAAAAACACTATTAGTATCTTCAAAAGTTAGTGGAACTATAAAAACTTGATAAGGGTAATCGTACCTTTCTGAGACCTGCGAGGCAATGAATTCGGCTGTTGCTGAGCGAATTTCGACTGAGAAGTCTGTGGCTGAAGTGTTCCACTTGCCCCAGGATGCACTGGACCGGTGACATAAAGCTGCTGTCTAGGCATCGTTCCTGCTTGGAACTGGCTCACGGATCGCTGATGGTGAGGCATCATTGTTGAAGGACTAGGAAGAGTGATGCCTTGATTCGCACCACCGTTCGGCAAACCAATGTAGCCATAAGGACCTGAGCTGTAGATTTGGTTCTGCTGAGATTGTTGTTGTTGTTGCTGCTGTTGCAACTGATGAACCACTTGCTGTTGCTGAGCATAAATTGCGTGATTGGGGTCCATTTGCCGAGACTGGTGTTGCTGTTGAGGTGGACTCTGATGTGAGTGAGAGTGGCCACCAGGATGTCTCGTGGGTGAACTTCCATGTTGTTGCTGAGCTTGGGCGTGCATTGCAGCTTGGACGCTTTCATACTCGTAGAAATTGGAAACTGGTCGTTCTTGACGCTGTTTGTGGGTCTCGCGGCGTTGAGAATGGTAGTGTTGCTGGTGGCGTCTGCTGTTTAAAAATACAGGATAGATTAGTTTACAATCATTCAAAAAGCAGTTGTAACTACAGGCTTATAGCAAAGTACATCAAATAATTCACTACTCTTCAGTCTCGAGCTACAACTTAAAATGAACGTGCAACGGTCAAACAGGAACATGCGAAACGTAAAATAAAATTGTCAAATCAAAAAATCATAAGTCTCCAAATAGGCGTGCAGAACGTCCTAAAGCAACTCATTCAGCTCGTCAATTCAAAATCAGCAGCATCTTTTCTCTAACAAACCTTTCCAAAATTGCCTTCTTTCGTTGTTCGATAACAGTTTGCCTCATTTTTCTTATTTGAGCATCAGACAGATTCCCATTCGCCTTATCATCGCTATACATTCAATCGTGCAAACGTTAGTAAGTTAACACACATATGAACGAACAATTAAAATTACGGCACACAATGCATCAGAAACCAAACGAAGCCTTCACTTACTTCAGCTGTTGTTGCAATTCTTCATAGTTGGTGTAATTCGTATATTTCGAAGGATCTGCAAACCCAACTCGACTTCCAGGTCTTTGTAAATCATTGTAGACATCGTAACTTGCTGATCTTGCATGGGCAGCTTGCTGTTGTTGATGTTGCTGTTGCATGTACTGGTTCCCATTAACGTCCCTCATTTCTTGCTCTCTCCGTTCTCGATCACGTATTGATTGATGTTCCATAGACTTCCGAAGTTGATGCTGTCTGAGACTAGATGAACCGAGCTGCCCGTACTGAGCATAGTTTCCAGAGTTGATGTTACCATTCATGTTAGGTGCCGTTCCATAAGGTGATTCAGCTTCTGACTTCTGCTTCTCCACGAGCCTTCTGTACTGCTCTTGAATTCGCTGATTCTCCTTTTCCGCAGCTTGACGAGCCTTGACCTTCTCCACAGCTTCGATTTCCTCTCTTTCTTGGCGCTCGATTTCAGCTTGTTGTTTTCGAAGACCAGCAGCAGAGAGACCCGTTGATCTACGATGTCGACCAAAGCGGAACATGGATCCTAGACCACGTAGAATGCTTTGCTTCTTCTTTCCGCCTTTCGTCTTGCCGTAAATTGTATCAAGGTCTGATTCGGATGGTTCTGGTGGATAAGGCATACTCGGCATACGTTGAGTCGTTTGTCCAAATGTTGTACCAGATATGCATGATTCAGTTTCTTCTTCAGCAACTGTAAATCAAACAAGAGTGAGTAACTCCAAAATGATAAAAAATACCAAAATTTCTTTATAGCTTACGAGTTTCCATCTGATTTCCTAGCTCTCCCAATGGCGCCTCGTAACTTCGATCAACAGCTTGTCTGAAGCTTTCGTTACATCCACGACCTCTGATGACACGAACAGCAGCAGGTCCATTTCTTGGTGGGCCATAGCCTGATTTGAGGTCTTCTTGTGTCGTGATTTCTTGCACCATTGTTTGTAACGACTCCAAACTGGACGACTTCTTCATGCCAAGTGAAGGTCCAATGTCCCTTTTGCCTTGGCGAGGTTCCTGGTTCTCCTTTGGATGAGGCTTCTTTTTCGGACTTCGGTACTGCTGATCTTGCTGTTGAAGCTTGCTGGCATCTGCAAGCGAGTCTGCAGAGTTTACCCTTTGAAGGCCAGGCAGGTTTTCGGGTCGATGAGCTGCAAAACATAAAGGTCTATTAGAAACAAGTCCAATTCATGCTGAAGACACTGATGGGACAACTCAAATCGACAATCAACAAAGCGAAAGACGGCAACAGACATAGCAAAGTCAGACAGACAAAACCAACATCTACCAAAAACAAAAAGACTGCGAAATGTCTACTTGTGGAAAACTCAGATGGGGACCGATCACATGCCGAGCAAGGCATAAAGATAAACCCACTTGAACTTTTATTCTGGCCCCATTGCTGAAAAAGCTCTACAATTTGGTCTCCGAAGCTTTTACGAGCTTTAACTCGGTGTTGGTCTGGAGGAGGGGAGTAATCAAGGTCTAGGGTCATTTCAGGCGTCGACAAGACTCTTTGGCCATAGAAGTTGCCGCAACTACCACCAGCTACAATTCGCCCATCACCACCATCAGTACTATAACCACCGTTACCAAAAGGTTGTGAAGTGTTTTCAGGCCCGATCCCATACAGTGCGAGATGATCTTCCGTCGACGAACTAAGCGGGCGCTTTAGACCTCGCCTTGCCAATTCGTCTGTCAAGCGTTAGTATGATACGTTAGTCCACTCATTCATTCATCAGAATAGAAAGTTAGTAATAGGAAAGTAGAGCCCAAAATGTTTGACCCAACCAAAAAATGGCGAACATACCTTGAAGATTGCGCTCTCGCGCCAAAACCTCCGCCTGCTTCTGGTCGTTCAGCTTCTCCTGCTGTGCTTGCATCTGCCGCTGCCGCTCACGTTCCTCTCTGAGTTTTTTGTTCCTTTGATATGTGTCGGTGCTTTTGGCATCCAACGAAGCGTGACGCTTCTCAGACATACTTTGTCTTCCGAACGCATCCCTTGAAAAACCTCCAGAGTCGTCCAAGGATGTCCTGAAAAAGAACAGTTGATTAGAATTTGCTGATCATGGTCTCTGTTCAAACAGGCACGGATAACACTTACTGGCTTGCGTACGTAACGTCTGAGTGAGCAACTCCAGGGTCGCCATTGGCTGGGCTGACTACGGGACTGGTAACTTTTGTAGCCCCCGTTGCTGAACCTCGTGGGGTATCTAATACATCATCTGGAGTAGATGATCTTGAGAAATCAAACTTACATTAAATTCAAGTTTCAAAATGTGAATATTTAGTTGTAAGTAAACTTGTAACTTACCTTGATCTCCTAGGTGGCTTCTGTGGAGCAGAATAATCATCTTCCACCAGTACCATTTCTCCCTTCATCGTCTGCACAGTAACAGCCTGACCTCGAACTTGATCCCTACCATTCCTGCTATGAATGATGGACTGTATCAAGGTGGTATTATAAGTCTCATTGGTCGCTCTGTAGTAACTATCGGTCCTAGCAGCAGGATTAAGAGTCTTTCCAGTAAGCCTATCGAGTACTGGGTTTCGAGGAAGGTCCACCGGGTAACCATTCAAAGGCACAGCGGGGCTAAGAGTTTGGTTATGATAAGTTTGGCCGTAAATATTCTGCTGCGGTGTTCCTTGATGTTGATGTTGTTGATGGTGGTGTAATTGTTGCTGGCTCATATTTTGACCTTGCTGTTGATGCGGATTGAACGTATAAGCTGGCAAGAACACCGCGTTTCCTTGTTCTGCAGATTTATTTGTGGTGGTCGGGTCGTCTGCAGATCGGTCTAAAAGAAAAAAGGCTTTAAGAACGGTTTTCTTCAACCCAAAATGAGCGAAGCAATATTGTACTTACCGACAGACATTGATATATTCCTCGAACCCCACGAATCCATCTCATCACCTGAAGCAGAACTTCCACATCCGCTGAAGTCAGTCGTTGGAGCAGATGAAGATAGAACTCTTCTGGATATCGATAACGTTATGAATCCTGGTTTTGGCTTTGGTCCATCTTGAGTCATTGTCTTCCTGAGCGTCTCCATGGCATCTTGATTCGAGCGGTTGAGTAATGATACGCCATTAATACTCAACAACTGGTCATTTGGCTTTAGTCTTCCGTCACGTGACGCTGCACCGCCGTGAATAACACTCTTGATGTAGATTCCCATGTCCATCATGTTTCCTCGTTCAGCTACTTGCGTCTTGCCTTTGACGCTGATACCCAATCCAGCCTTTTCAGTGTCCAGAACTGGGATTTCCAAGTTGATCATTTCACGTTCACCCCATGGAAGTGGTTGGACATCATCGGCTTTCTCAGGAGGCTGCAAAGAATGTTCAGAAATTAAATTCCATTCTATAAATTCCAAAATCGAGATTTCTTCACTTACAATCTGTCTAGGTAATTTAGGGCTCAAATCCACTCTTTCCTGCCTTGACACTATGAGCTTGACAATTCCACCCTGAGGTACATTCCGTAACATGCCCACAACTTCAGCCTGACCCTTGCCCGTGATTTCAACGCCGTTCACTTCAAGAAGCCTGTCTCCTGGTCGTAGTCTGCCATCATCGATTGCAGCTCCCTACAAAGACATTTCATGTTATTATAGCGCCTTACTAAGAGCATTCAGATTTTGAAGGTTTCAAGCTTACAGTTGGTAAAATGTTCTTGATATAAATTGGGCAATTTCCTCCAGCAGGATTGTCCCTTGTCGTGACGCTAAAGCCTAGTCCCTGTGAGCCTTTCTGTAAGTCAATTTCGTACTTTCGCCCTGTAACAAGAACAAAAACGGTTAACATTGCTGAATTCGTATTCAATGAACAAAGTAACATATAAAATATTTCACATACCAATTTTTCTAGTATTCGAAGCAATAACTGCAGCACTCGAAACAGGACGCGTCAATGGCACGGCTTGTAATGGCATCTTTTTCGTTGGCGAAACAGTCGCTACTTTTGCTTCTCCGACAACTAAAACAAAAAATATTCACCATTAAAACATCATATTACTCCATCCTTTATCAACAAGAATTTGCCTTGTCATTTATCATAATTCAGTCAGTGACGCAACTTTCATAATTCAGCTAATTACAGGTTCAACTAAATTGAGTAACGGGAAGATTTTGCTTTCCATAAAAAGCTATGCTCAATGTTACACAGTAAAACTAAGTAACAGATTCACGACATGGCCTCTTTGTGCCCGTTCTGCTCCAAATCATTGCAACTAAAAGCCTAAAAACAAAGAGTAACAATACTGCCTTTTGTCCCATTGATCTCAACATAAACCTGCTTGGCTGGGCCTACATACCTCAAGTCTTGAGCTATACAAAGATCAATTATATCAAGTCAGCTGTTATGAAAGTTACATTTTAAGGCAATTACTTAGAAAAACAGAACCGATTGCCAATGTCAACACAATAAATAATGTCTCTCTGCCAAAAAACGTAAAAGCATACATTCGTCAATGTCATACCCGCAGACAAAAGTTACAAACTCTATGTGCCCTATCTCAAGCTTAACCTCATGTTTACAGTTACATTTGTCAAAGTGACACTTTCGGAAAGTAAACAACTTAATACAACTTTTGGCTTCCGCACAACTGCATGGACGTCAATCATAGAGATTTAAACGAATCGGCAATCTTCTTACTTTGTTCATGGCCCTGTATCATATTCTCTTTTTCTTCAGTTCCTTCTTGATTTCCTTGTTGATTTGAATCTTCAGCTGCAGCTCCATTGAATTTATGAACCAAGTTTTGTACATTAACACTGCGGACGTTACGAACATTGTCGTCATCACCTTGTTTGTTCGTTTTGACCACTTTTAACCGAATTTCAGGCATGCTTAGTCCTTCCTTGAACAACACTTTTGCTTGGTCAAAAGGCACTCCAATTAAAGAATATCCATTTATCTCCACAATTTTATCACCAGCTTCTAGTCGTCCATCACGATCAATTCGACTTCCAGCCTTGACACTTTGTACTATGAGCCCTTGGTTCCGATTATTCGGTAAATGTTCTGGAGCTACATGGATACCCAAATGCTCAGCTTCGTACTTGAAAGTCAATAGCACTGGTTCACTACTATTAGTCCTTGTTTCCGCGTCAACTGCATCCCCAGTGGGAATTTCGTCATCATCAAAGTACTCTAAATCACCGTTACTTTCTTGCGTAGAATCAAAGGGAACACTTTGCCGTTCTCTGTGGAACACTGGGAAAGAGTCGTCATGTTCACCATTAACAATCGGAGTAGAAAACGCTCCAGGTGGAGGCATAGAATCTTGAGGCGTTTCAGGGCTCGCGTTTGCACCCAAAGGTTCTTTTCGAAGACTTAGACACAGTGCCCTGCAAGAAAACATTATTTCAAATCCAACTCAACCTCAATATGCTCTTCCAAATTGTTCAGAAACTACAATCATACCTATCAGCAGCATCCGCCCATCTACCATCATTCGAAAACTGCATCGACAATCTATTGGAGTCGCGGCTGAACCTAGACGCTAGACTGGTACTACTTTTACTAGCATTCCTTAAAGGTACGCCGTTGCTCGCCGTCCGGTTCCCACTAGTGCTCAGTAAAGTCGAAGCTCCAGCAGAAGCACTTCGAGGCAAACCTCCGTCGTCTGAATTCACCTACAAAAATCAAATCTCCGTTAGCCACTATTCTCACACATTTCAGTATTTCACAAACTATAAGTTCAACTCACCGAAGTGTTGTTGTACTGATTATTGGCATCAATTTGGCTACCGGCTTTGACATGACTGCCGATGATTGTGACGGTTGTTCGATTGTTGTTGCTTTGCGGTGTTTCACTGCCCACGCCTTCCACTTGCCGAACGCCGTTGTACAGGCTTCCACTTTCCACAATACTTACAGATGATACCTGAAACAGCCAAAAAAGTTCAATTAGTCTCGCAATTTCTAATATTCCGAAAACTAAAGTCTGCCTTGCAACTCACATGAACATTTCGTCTCCCATTATCCACATCCTCATCAATCACTGGAGCTGCAGACCACCTCTTTGAAGGATCCGGAGGACTCAGGTGCACTGGTGACAGTCTATTTAACGCTGGCTCACTTCCTCGTCGAACTTGTAACGTCAAACTTCCTCCGTTTGGAGATCCTGAAGCCGGGCCGCTGCTCAGTTCCTCGCCTGTGATTTCAATGTCTGTCCTCGCAAAAGGTTGGAATTTGTGATCGTTGTGACTCTGCAAAACCAAGAAACAAATCTCGTCAGCACTCATACATAAATACCACACATATTTTTTCGTCTCGACTCTTTTTCTCCTTAAACTGTCATTATTCTCCCCTCACAAAAGTAATTTCTCACATAAAGTACCATTTAGAACACCCTCATTCCATCTCGGACAAACCGTTTACCTCGTACTCTCTTTTTGTTAATAAAACCTCAAAACGTGAAATTTATTACACACTCCCGCAACTTACGGATCCCGCAAATCTTCTTCTTGTTCCCTGTCACCACCTACATTTGCTTTAACATTTTTCATAAGACTCGGGCGAATTCCCTTCAGGCTTGTCATAAAATGCATTTCGTTGTCCATCAACCACACACATTTCACCCACAAAAGAAATGCCGTTCAGTGGAGTCCACAAACTGAAAAGTCATAACGTTTCCCCCAAATTAACGTTCGCCAAAGTCTTCTACCTGACATCTTAAATCATTTAGCAAACCATTCCATTTACGACCTTCCCCAAGAAACCTGTATTATGTATTAGTTATCCGAAATTCCCGGTGAATCAAGTGCAAAATATTTACCTTGGATGACCAAAGGAACAAAATCGTTAATTGTTAAACTCACAGCAAGCGCCCAAGACGCTGACGGAACGCTGAAGATGAGTCAAATCGACCGTGAAGATCCCACTTCTTGGAACAATACAAGATTCACGATGCATTCAAAACTGCATCTGTACACGTCATACTAACAACTGTTGTAAAAAATCCTTGTTCGCTATATTAGCAACATGGCTGACTAAACGGCAGACGCCTTGAGCAAATCCGGTTTCATTCCCTACAACAACTATTGATTCAACATGCATTGCGTGAGCTCGAGTCACAACTGACTTTCAGAAAGCAGGTGCTTCGAGGGGGATCTCAGTCAGTCAGACAAAGTCGTCGCATGGCAATTAGGAACCACAACACACAAATTCTGCTGCTCCTGCTGCCCCACTCGATCAATAATAAACCGGAAGCCGTACAAGAACAAGCTGCCCATGAATTATACGCAATTCACTACCTCGGCTTAACTGCCTTGCAGAAACCTTATGATCTTCACACTTGATCAAGTTGGTATTGAAGAAGCCATTGAATCGATGTAGGGACCTCAATCCTCTTTGGAATTTGCAATCATCATTCTCAAGTCTGGGCTTCTTTTTCTTCTTCAGCTGCTCTGAATTAAACGCTTTTGCTAAAACGAGGCGAAAACATCATTAGTTTTTCAACAAAAGCCAATTCTCACTAGGAATTTCGTGCTATTAAATGACACAGCATTCCTCCTACTGCATCCTGCTTCAACCTCACAGTCAGTTGAATTCAAGCTTCAAGTAACGAGCGAATAATTTGCTCACACACCATCAGCACAATCAGCCATTTCACCCTGACATTAGCCAGACTTTGCCATTACTCGCTGTGGAATTTGGCAAATTTGCCCCTGTGAGACTAGCAGACGTCCCAGAACAAAAGTTTAGCAGAATCTGCCAATTAGCCAGCATATAGTTCTGAATCTGTACTTCTATAGTGGCTACTAATTTTTGCAAAAATCTCGTCGATTCATTATGTTCTGCATGCCGAGCTAATCGCCAACCTTCATTCACCAACTCACAGTCAGTCAATCTCGAAAAATCTCATCGTCTCATTAGCTACACGAGTTGTTCCGCTTAAACTTCTGCGCCAAAAATGTTGAATTCAAGTCTGCGCAGACTGTAGACAGGAAATTCACTCCGTGCCAAATGACGGTATTGTCTTCTGGCAAAATTTCCTTTTTACTCAACCAACATTTAGCAGGCATGTGGTGGGACCATAAGAACAACTGTAACTTGAAAAACTGAACACAATTATTAAAATTACATCTCTGCTCAGCCAAATTCATACACGTTACACACGTACACCACGTTTTTTCTTTAAAAGAAGTAAAAGAGCTAAAAAAGAAGACCACTTTCAAAGAACATCACGCCCGCATATAAACGAAGTAGTCCCAAACGGTTAACGGAAGCCCAAGAAACATTCTTGATTTCTCCTAACTGTAACTCTGTTTCGAAGTTCGAAGATTTACAAGTTCCCATTTCAGCCCCGATGAAAGCCCAATTCCAAATGACTCCTCAATCAGACATGATCCTCCTGTCTTTCATCGCCACCTGAGCATCTCATTAAAGACTACCGTAAGCTTACAAAGTCAGAAACATGCCAAAGCTGACTTGAATCAAACTGTATCTTTAACATTGAATTTGTAAGCAGATTCACCCTGCATTCATCAAAAGGTGTACCGCCGAATCCTACGTCCCACAACTTCGAACACGGTCTCGGCTCCTTTGGTACGTCAATGAGCCGCGACGACGACGTCGGTGTACTTTGCCTTAGCCTTTGCTTTGTTTCAAGCTTGAGAAGAAGATTCAATTCCCACAACAATAGCACATCAGGCCAATCATATTACCTTTTACATTGTTCAGATCTCTGATACATTACCTGTTACGCCTAATTTTTATGTTTCCAAACCAAAAGAAGAACAGAGAGAGAGAGAGAGTAATATCGTCATCTTGCCTTCTTCCTGTGTGTTTCATTTCTCAACATTTCGTGTGTATCCTGT
>JAQGBJ010003029.1:0-14049 GCA_034698345.1 Sphaeridia pumilis
GTGAGTTGGATCACTGAGCAAACTTTTTATCCCAGGTGGACAGTTCATCTTTGTAAACTGGAGGGGTACTTTCCCCCTCTGACAACACATCTGGAACTCCTTGTTTCTCTCATTACGTTCCGCTTCAAACATGAGAGCACCACAATGTCCACAAACTTGGTCCATGTCCCCCAGTGAAAACTTTTCAACGGCTGACTCAACGTACTCTCCGTTGTCGAATATGGTAGACTGTAAATACAAAATTATATTACCAAAAACTAATGACGGATAATAATAATAATAATAATGACGTATCAACCAATTCATGTGACCCACCTTTTTCCGACCACGTAAAGTTGGACCCCCTGTATCATCCATCATCGAACGCTTTTCATATGAAAACATTAAATTGTCATTAAATTCAAAAACAACCAAAATGAAGAGCTCGAAGGCCAACGCGATATATGATACCCAAGAACTTACTGTTTGAACACGGACAGCAGTTGTCCCTAGGAGAACTTCGGGAGAGACACTTGGACCATCGAGATCATCTGCCAACTCACCAGCTGACACAGGAACGTCATCAGGTACAGACTGACTAACCGAGTCACTTTCCCGTCTGGGCGGTGGTTTCCGCTTAGATTTAGCTTTGGCCGTCCTTTTCCGATTTATAGCACGCTTTCCACTGGATGATAACAAATTTTCAACAGCCATTTTCAGAGAACTGCAAATTGAAAAAAATACCAATCAAATGAAAATTCAATCAGGTGACGGAAGGACAAAAGTCAGACGACATGTGGCGGAAGGACAAAAGTCAGACGACATGAGACAGAAGGACAAAAGTCAGAAGACAGGTGGCAGAAGCCAAAAGACAGACGACAAGTGGCAGAAGCCAAAAGGCAGACGACAGGTGGCAGAGGGACAAAAGGCAGAAGACCGGTGGCAGAAGGACAAAAGTCAGACGACAGGTGGCGGAAGGACAAAAGTCAGACGACAGGTGACGGAAGAACAAAAGTCAGAAGACAGGTGGCGGAAGGCCACAGGTCATCTGACAAGTGGCAAGAGGAAAAAAATCAGAAGACATTACCAACTTACGACAAAACAGACACCCACTCAAGATCCACTAAAACACCGTTCACAAACGAAAACCCCAAGAGCACACACTAAAACCACGTCCTCACCCCTCGAAGGTCAAACTCAGACTGACCCGGATCGACCTGAACCCTGACCTTTATACCCCAAAAATGCTTCAACAGTAGGGAAAACCCAATCAACCGTAACGCAGTGCAACGTAAAAGTGACAAAGGGCACAATACTTGAAGAGAAAAGTTTAAACATAGGTGGCAGAAGGACATACCAGAAGGCAGGTTTACAAAAACAAAAGGTAGAAGATGGGCGCAGAAAATCAGAAGGCAGGTGGCGGAAGGACAAAAGTCAGAAGACAAATGGCGAAAGGACAAAAACAGAAGACAGGTGACAGAAGGTCACAAGTCAGACGACAAGTGCAGAGGCTCAAAAATTACTTGATTTCAAACTTACGACAAAACAGACACCCACCCAAGATCCACTAAAACACCATTCGCAATCGAAAAACCCAGGAGCACTCACTAAAACCACGTCCTCACTCCTCGAAGGTCAAACCCAGACTGACCCGGTCCAATCTAAACCATGACCTTTATACCCTGTGACATCACGTCAGAGCGCCAAACCACAGTATGAAAAACCCAAGTCGAGGCTTGCAGTTCCATCTTATTGATCTTAACACATGAACGTTTCGAAGATATTATTGCTGCTAATATGTTTAATGAACGGTGATTGTTCAATGACACGTTGAGCTACAGACTATCTAAATCATGTGACAGAGAAATTCGAAACTACAACGTATCATCATAACGAACCTAATCGGACTAACCTATCAATATGACCTAAATATATGTTTCATTGTTGCTTGTTCTCGGCCAAGGAGTAAACACTAACTATAACAGGCGCTGGAGACGCTGGAAACTCCGACTCACATTGAACAGATAAGGGTAGTCCGGACTTGTCCGCCGAATTCTGTTCCGCCTCATCCTGCTTATGGATGCGGGCATGACGCTTCAGGTGGTCTAACCGACGAAATCTGCTTTCGCATACGTCACACTTGAACGGCTTCTCTCCTAACCACAAAAAAAAACACACAAACGTGAAACAGAACTTCAAGTCACAACACACTCCACGAAATTAGCGCACTCACCCGTATGAGTAAACATGTGACGATCCCGATCTCTGGCCGTCCCGAAACCCTTACGACACAGACTACACGGCCACGGTCTGACAACGGCGTGTGTCTCGACATGCTTATCCAAACTCCATTTACGTCCGAATGTTTTGCCACACACATCACATAGGTAATTTTTTTCTTCTGCAAACAATAACAAACTTGAGCAACCCATGTAGATATCACGACATCAATTTAACTAGAATAACTCACCAAAATGAACCACAGTCTCGTGCTTTTTCAGACTTGAAGCGTCCGTAAACCTCTTTGGACACAAACTGCATCCCCAAGGTTTTTCACCAGTGTGAACCGTCGAGTGACAACTGAGTCCTTGACTCGTTATAAACCGGGCTCGACATACTCCACAAACAAACGCCTTGTCGTCGGTATGAATCTTCATATGCCGCGTGAGCTTACTAGCCTGATTGAAAGCACTATTGCACACACTACAGACGTGAGGCCTCTCACCTGCGATACCAAACACGATCGTTACTTATCGCCCTACATACAACGGATACCTCACAAAAGTACCTGGCCATATACGTACCTGTATGTACTCGCTGGTGCCACTCGAAATGACTTTTCGAGATGAATGTTCTAAGGCACAAGTCGCATTCGTACGGTTTCTCTGCAGGCGATGCACAAAATATGTGGTATTTCGTGTGTAGCTTGGTGATGAAAGTTTTATTGCATATCGTACAATGATACTTCACACCAACTATCCCTACGAGAAGAAAATTGATCGTTCAAGTCAAAGTTATAGCCTCAAACACCAACGTTTAGATACTAACCTTTCACGACATTCACGTGTTTTGGCACCACCAGCTTGTTGCGCTTCTTCTTTGGACTCGGAGAACTAGTGTCAGCTACTACGCCTTCATGCGTTGACGCCGACATTATAATACACAGAATCTGAAGAGCCCGTCAACCAGCTACCCCAACCCACGACTCACAAACAACAACTAACCGGAATGATCGCAATACGACGACTATAAAGTAAAATATCATTTATTGTACCCGACTCACCACGTACAAGAACACAGTACTGAATACAGACGGAATACAGTAAAACAGAGGTCATTTAAAATACTTGTCCATCCATTCGGGGCGGTTGAACTTGTACCTCTGCAATGCTGGACCATCCTTTCTGTCTGCAGTAAGACGTTTTACTCGCTCCTGGAGATCTTCAGCCCATTCGTTGTACTCAGCCCTCAGAGGATGTTTTGTGTGTTCAACCAGCTGTTGATACCACTCTGTGGCAATCAATGGCCTAACGTCCGCCCATGGAAGACCAGTAAGAGGATCGAATTTAGTACCCTGCAACGTGAAAATTTGCACAATAAATAACTAACGACTAAATCGTAAACATACAAAAGTCAGACGGCAGGTGACAGAAGGCCACAAGTCAAAAGACGGGTGTGGTACCACACATTTTGAAAACAACTACATCCGACAAGAGTCAGAAGGCACGTGCAAAAGGACAAGTCAGGCAACAACTACAGAAGGACAAGCGTTCCAAAGCCATACTTCACACGGCACTGAATAACTGCCGAGAACGCTCATTAAAACCATAAAAGCAAATTTTAACTCACACTCTGCCTGATCGACGTCGTACCACCAACAGCAGCCGGGACTTTGAGAATGGCCGGCGATGTACTGGACAATACAACTGACGGTCTACTAGCAGCAATCATTGGATACTGCTGGAAAAATACGACCATAAGAACAATTATCCAAAACCGCGAACAAGAAATACGTTTAATAATCACTCACTAAGTTTTTGTTTTCAGCTCTCCGGATAGGTGCAGCAGCGCTTACTGTCTGCGCGACACTAGCTGGGCGATGAGAGCTTACGGTTCCGGATGATCCACTCACAATTACCTTAGTTGAAACACTACTGTAGCAAGATTTTGTTGTTGTTGTAGCGGCAACAGCGGTTGGAGACCAATCGCTCAGAAGCTCCTCAGCCATGGAAGCGTCTATATCAGTCATACTATCTTCATGACAACCATTTGCACCAACTTTGCCCATATCCTTGAACTTTTTTGCCTGTGTGAACAAAAGGTTTGATGTTATCATGTGCAATTGAACAGCAAACGCGGATTTCAGATAACTTACCGAGTATACAACACAGTTATCAGCCATTGTAGGCTCGGACAAATTCTCATCAAATCCCTCATTCTCATCCTCGTTCCATCCATCATCAACACCTTGCTGCGACTCGACGTCATCCGAAATCTAACGCCAAGAAGATCAAATTAGTGCCAATAGGGATAGAATCGAATTGATCAATACTATACTCACCATCTCATCAGCTTCCTCTGTCTCATTTTCCGTCCCTTGCACTATCCGTTCTTGATCCGCAACATCTTCTTCGTCATTATTTGACTCAGCCAGATGATCTGCTTCAACCTGTAGGAAAAATGGGATAAGATTCTGAAGACACCGACTACCCCAAAGTTGGATACACCACGCACCTGTCTTTTTCGTTCAGCACGTCCCGCTCTCTTCTCTGCCTTCTTGCGGTCTCGTTCGGAAATCTCTTCACCATCTGCGTCAACTGCTTCAACCTTGAAAAAATAACGAAACTAAAAACTTTTTGAAACAATTTCTAATGCTCCAGGTTCTACGTACTTGTTTCTTGCGTTCAGCCCGCTTAGCCTGCTTTTCTCGCTTCTGTCGCTTGCGATCAGAATGGACATGAACGTCACACGCCTCATCAGCTTCAATCTAGGATCAAATAAAATTAGAGACATATAGTCACCGACCATCTTAACACTTAACACCATACCAACCTCTATCTCCGATGCTTCGACATCCTCCTTCCCGTTTTTCTTTTCAGACTTATTCCGGCCATGTCGATCTAACTTCACACGATCGTCCTTCGATTCGTCCTTTCCAGAAATCTTTGCTTTCTTCTTTGACTGTTAGAAAGATACAATAAACCGTTTGATATGTACATAATTGGGAACTCCAAACTAGTTGTATATCATTCTACTCACACTATGTACAGCTGCACCACGTTCTTCATCCTCCTTCAGTCGTTTCTTCAGCTCCTTGCCGTTCCCGTTGAAGACACCATCAGCATCCCTCTTACTTTTTCCCATGTTGACTTGTGGTTCCTGTGCAATAAAATATTTCGTTCAATTACTTCATACAGAAACAACCGAAATCAAGCTCAAGTCACAGCCCGCACCGTAACCTGGTGCTCATATCCACAAAACACGAACTCAGACCCAATCATCCAAAACCCCATAAAAACAGTGACCATAGAGCAACTTACACTTCCAAAGCGATTAAACCACGGGATCAAATAGCTCTACAGAACAGAACCCCATTCGTACATTACAAGTACTACATTATCAAACAATAAATCCGTCTCACTACTCACGTTAGGATCCTTCGGTTCCAAATATTTTAGTTTATGCATTTTCTTCCTGAACTGAGAACTACTTGGCAATTTTCGGTTCTTCTCAAAAACGGGGAAAAGACTGGGATCCTTATTATTCATCGTGAACTAAACCATTTGAAACGCATCATAACACAACCACCCCTGTCAACAGACGACGACAGCAAACACCATGTGGTAGAAGAGCAAAAGTCAGAAGACAAGTGGCAGGAGGACAAAGGTCAGAAGGCAGGTTTACAGAAACAAAAGTTAGAACACGGGCGCAGAAAAACGGAAGGCGAGTGCAAAAGGACAAAAGTCAAACGGCAGGTGGCGGAAGGCCACAAGTCAGGCGACAAGTACAAAGGCTCAAAAAATACTTAAATAATATGCAAACTTGATTGAGGCTTCCGACTTACGACAAAAAAAAAACACACAACCTAAGGTCCAAAAAAACACAGTTCACAATCAAAAACCCAGGAGCACACACTAAAACCACGTCCTCATCCTTCGGAGGTCAAACTCGGACTGACCCGCTCCGACCTGAACCATGACCTTTATACCCCAAATGCTTCAACAGTAGGGGAAACCCAATAAACCGAAATTTAAGCAACGCCCAAAAGGCAGAAGACACAAGACAAGTGACTGGAGGTGAAAAGTTGAGCACGGAAAATCAGAAGGCAAGTGCAGAAGAACAAAAGTCAGACGGCAGGTTGCAGAAGGCCACAAGTCAGAAGGCAAGTGCAGAAGGACAAAAGTCAGACGACAGGTGGCGAAAGGCCACAACTCAGAAGACAAGTGGCAGAAGGACACGGTGCAAAAGTACAAAAACACTCGTATAAGGTTCATGTTTGGCATTGGTTTAATAATTCGAATCAAGTAAGTGAACGATACATGTCAGAATCAACATTGTCAATCGATAGCAAGGTAAAAAAGGTTTAAAAGGTAGAAAACCAGGAATACGTAACATGTCATAATCAACATTGTCAATGAATAAAAAGGTATAAATCAGTTTAAAATGTAGAAACCAAGGTAAGAATCTCACTGCAAAAAAATTGCGTGGTCAGAATAAATGTTCTATGTAATATAACTAAACAAAATACCGACTTTTGTCACTAATGCGGATACACTAATCTAAAACTCTGTATAACTAAAACTAATGTGTAAGCTAATGTGGAGTCGGACTACTCACTGGACTCAATTGTTTCCTCTCGTTCGACATCTTGCTGCACAGTTTCCACTCCGTGCTCTAAAGTGGCAACTGGTAGACCTAAAAACATAAAATCGCATTACTACAGCGCTCAAACACTCGAACAAAGTGCTTGAAGCAGTCAACATACCTTCAGACTCCAAAAGTTCGTTCACGGCCGAAGAAGCCTCCTCTCGCTCAGCAGAACTAGGTCCGTCACCTCCAACTCCAGTTCCAGGGGCAACATTTCTGTCACCTCCGTCACCAGCTTCAGAGGCAACACTTCCGTCAGTTCCGCCTCCAGTACCGATTCTTGCAAGTCCTTGAGCGGGTGTTTTTGGATTCGTTCGCACGCGAGTTGGGGCAGGGTCTGGGTAGCAACAATGACAATTGATGAACATGTCCGCGATGAGGAAATAAAAAATTACAGCAACACTTACTTGCGTCATATGGTGGTGGGAAATCAGCTGGAGCTACAGCTGCTCGCCTAGACTTCATATCCGTACCAGAAGCAGTGGCTTCCAATTGCTTAACGGATGGAGTTGGTTTCCGAGATGATTTCCTCAAAGGAGGCTCGCCTGCTTCTTGCTGCACATTCGGACCCTGTTCTCCCCTCTTGCGTCTCCTGCCTTTTCCTCTCGTACCTTCTGCAGTTTCGCTTGCAGGTGGAGGAACGAGTTCTTCCGCCTCCTTGTCACTCTGCTGAACAACCTCTGTCTCATCGCCAGGCTCTTGATTCTTCTTCTTTTTCTTCTTCTCTGGTCCATCGCCTTTTTCCCCATGAGGCTTTCTCTTCCCCCCCTTAGGTTTATCGTCTCCTCCTTCAGGCTTGGACTCGTTCCCCTTTTCTCTCTCTTTTCCCTTTGGCTTTGACTCCTTCTGCGACATCTTGTCCTCAGGCCTACCTTCTTTACTGCTTTTCGGCGTCTTTGGGTCCGCTATTGCTGCCATTATCATAGCAGTCTGAAGAGATGGTTGTAGCTCTGCCGCCTGGAACTTGTGCCCAATCGCACCAGGATGAGTCGACGTACCCGTGCCTTTACCAGAAGTCTCATCGCTCAGAACTATCGTTTCTACAATTGTGCTGGCCTTCGGGTTGGGGTGAACCAAAATAACTTCAGAGGATGTATCGGCGCCTTTTCCAGAAGCGTCATCGTCTCCAACTATCGTCGCTACGGGTGCGATGGGCTTCCCGGTGGGTGGAACTACACCAGATACTTTGGTGCCATCGTCGTCATCGATCTTTTCTGGGCCGAGGGGCTTCGGGGCGATCGGAAGGTCATCTTCTTCATCTTTAACTTTAGCATCCCTATAAAGAATCAACATTATCATTTCTCATCAGTCAACAAGAACCAGAAGGACAGAAGTCAGAAGACAGGTGGCGGAAGGACAAAAGTCAGAAGACAGGTGGCAGAAGGACACAAGTCAGACGACAGGTGGCAGAAGGCCACAAGTCAGAGGACAGGTGGCAGAACGACAAAAGTCAGAAGACAGGTGGCAGAAGGACAAAAGTCAGAAGACAGGTGGCGGAAGGACAAAAGTCAGAAGGAGAGAAAAAAGAAAAACACTTACGTGTAAATCAAGGCTCTGCGCGCGCTGGGCAAGGTTTTATATTTCGTCATTAAATCCAATTCTTCATCAGGTTCGGCAGCACTATCTGTTGAGGTTGTTGGAGAAGGTACTGTTCCGATGACATTCATAGCGCTCTTCAGCTCCTCAAATTCGAATTCGTCATCTGCTGCCGGTATCATCTTAGGCGTAGATTTGATTATGTCTTTCTGCACCTTTTGAATCACTTGGCCAGCCGCATCTCCCCCGTAATTTCTTCCCAACTGAACTGCAAGCTTTGAAAACGATTCCTTCCTCATATCATCGATATCCAGGGCATAAGACTTGGCCGTTTCAGCAGCTGCCTTCGACGTAGAGACAAACTTGTTACATTCGTGGCTTGTTGGAAATGTTGGCCAGTGCTTTTTCGTATACTTCTCCACGCGAGTGATGTGTTTCACGTATTCAATAAAAGTCATACAATCCTCCTTCTTGTGATCATCGCCTCTATCACAGTTAACGCAATGTTCCTTCAGTTCACGGTAGTTACAATATCCCTCGTGCAACATAGACAAGGCGAAGGATGAAAGTCGATTCTGCCATTCGGCCATCTCCAAAAGGGTACGACTCTTAACCTCCTTTTCGAATAGACCTAATAAACAAAAACATGATTAGACAACTGCTCAATGTTATTTCAAACACTGTCGTACACTGTTTCATGATCTTACTGTTTTTCTGTGCATTCAGTTCTCGCATCTTCTCATCTATGCTCAGCCGTTGATCTTCGTAGTGCTGATTATATTCGGACAGTGTATTCAAAACGATCGCCCCCGCCGATTTTGTCACCCGTTCTTGTTGCATATTCGCCTTGATGGCCGCCTCAACATCCATCTTAGTTATTACTTTCAATCGCTTCTCTTTAGCAGCATTCTTCTCAGCTGAGCCTTCAACGGGAACATGTGTCGCCGGGCCATGGATCGACGTACCCCAATAGTGACGCGGGGGAACCGCATAATAAACAACGAAGAACGGCACCCATTTTTCAGGTACTTGAAACCCTCGATTCCAGACCCTTTTCAATTCGTCCTCGAAAGTGACATACCAGTTCTGGTCTTTCCCATAACATGTTGTGCCGTCAAACATGTCGGAAAACATTGGACTCTTTTCAAATCTCATGATGTTACGAGAGCAAGATTCAATCCGGCGATTCACTGAAATAAGGGTTTATAATTTAGCACAGACAACCAAAACTGACAGAATAACGAAAGTCAGAAGACAAACGGCAGACGGCCACAAGCCAGCAGACAAGTGGCAGCCGGCCAGAAGTCAGAAGACAAGTGGCAGACGGCCACAAGTCAAAAGACAAGTGGCAGAAGGACAAAAGTCAGACGACAGGTGGCAGAAGGACAAAAAAAAAATACTCACCGAAATAGCCCGCTATTATGGCCATTGCGATCGCTTTGAAGCGCTTGATAGGCTCCTTTCCATTCGGCCAATACGTAGGGAGGCCCTTCCAAGTTAGTCCCCACTTGGTTTTCTCGACCTTGCCCGACTTTGCTCGACGAAACACGGTTGTTTGTGGATCTATCCTTTTGTAAACATTCTTCAGGGGTGACTCCTCCGCATTCTTTCCGCTGGACGAAAGAAACGATCGGATATCTGCGGCGACGGCTTCGGCGATAGACCCAGCATAGGTGGTTTCAGTTACTTCGGGCCTTAGCTCACGGATGAAGTCAATGAGAATCTGTTCCGATACACGCGAAATTATTATCGATATTAATGACTCGGATGAAAAGAAAACAAGCCAAACTTACCAATTGAACAACAGAGAGGAAGGATAGTTGCAATTCAGCTTCCGTTCCTGAAAATGGATCAGCTTCGGCACAGTCGTTACAATCCATAGCCGCATGAATGGCATGCGCAATGAAATACACTGGAGCCACATGTATCCATCCATACGTAATATTTTCATCCAAAGCCTTCTCCAGAGCTGTGTTCAACTGGAATGCAACCCAATCTATCGTTCCAACGTCATATTGTGGACACGGGAAGAACAGCGTAGGGGATGAACTTTCGGGTTCCCGCTTCTCCACCTCTTTGATCTTCATGTTCTTCTTCGGTGGGGCAAGCTTTTTGTGCTGATCATACTTGTCATGAGGCCCACTGGATTCCGAACTTGACTCTCTTTCCAATCTACTTATCACGGCGACTTGACGATCCTGTTGACGCTCTTCTTCACTGGCACTTCCACTTCCTTCATCTTCCGAATCAGAATCTAACTCTGAATTAGGTTCGAATGATTCGTCAAGTTCCTCGTCAGCTCCTCCGCGTCTTCCTCGAGCCATACTGTGAACAAAAGTCGAAATTATCAATACGTTTGTTTGATCAAAGTTTGAATTACAGGTGGCAGAAGGACAAAAGTCAGACGACAGGTGGCAGAAGGACAAAAGTCAGACGACAGGTGACAGAAGGACAAAAGTCAGACGACAGGTGGCAGAAGGACACAAGTCAGAAGACAGGTGGCAGAAGGACAAAAGTCAGAAGACAAGTGGCAGAAGGACAAAAGTCAGACGACAGGTGGCAGAAGGACAAAAGTCAGACGACATGGCGGAAACACAACAGTCAGAAGACAAGTGGCAGAAGGACAAAAGTCAGACGACAGGTGGCAGAAGGCCACAAGTCAGAAGACAAGTGACAAAATGGAGAAAATTCGGAAAAAAACAGCACACAAGATCGTAGAATCTCTAGAGACGTACCTTTTGCGATGAGTCCGTTGATAAAAAAAGGCACGATGCCGAGAGACAGTAGTAATTCTGTTGATCAAAACGAGAGCACATTAAAAACAGGTCCTTCCTCTTCGACATCCAACTCCACACTGAAGCCAACCCATGCAAGACAGCTATACTTATACCGTGATACCAGATGGGTACCACTCCACTCCTCGAAACAAGTGCAGCAGAAAAGACAGAAGGCAGGTGGCGCATGCACATCTTCACAACACAGCCGCCCAACACAACTGCACAAGGCAGCTGCCCTGGATAACTGCCCAGCAAGGCTGCTCGAATCAAAAGGCAATCACAGAAGGCCACAAGTCAGAAGACAGGTGGCAGAAGGACAAAAGTCAGACGACAGGTGGCAGAAGGACAAAAGTCAGACGACAGGTGGCAGAAGGACAAAAGTCAGAAGACAGGTGGCAGAAGGCCACAAGTCAGAAGACAAGTGGCTAAAGGAGAAAATTCGGAAAAACAAGCACACAAGATCATGGAATCTATGGAGACGTACATTGCTGACGATAAGTCCGTTGATAAAAATGCACGAAGCCGAAAGACAGTATAATTCTGTTGATCAAAATGAGAGCACATTAAAAATAGGTCCTTCCTCTTCGACATCCAACTCCACTCTGAAGCTAAATCATGCGAGACGGCTATACTTATACTGAGATACCACATGGGTACCACTTCACTAATGATACAAGTGCAGCAGGAAAGACAGACCCACAAACATCAAAATTAATAAAACTGGAAGCTTTATTACAATCTTTGTTATACTACAATTACTCTCATCAAAACCAATCAGTATTCATCCAGTCGTAGTCTCTTTCGGAATCTCTCTCTTCCATACCCAAAGGGTTCGACATCTCGTACCACGCTTCTTCCGGGGTTTGCTGCTCCCAGTTTACATATGGGTCGTACGGAATTATTACATCATGAAACATATTTACTTGCTGCAATGCCTTCAACATTTGGAATCTCGAAACGCAGTCAACACCGTCCACTATGCCCGCCAATACCACCCTGCAGCCTTTCGTGCCTGGGTCGCCCATTTTACCGCGTAGAACTTCGTCAGCGAGAGTAGACCGACAAGCTACAGCATCAAGCCCACTTTCTTCGAACACTTTGATTATCGACCTAGAGAAACACCATTCGTATCAAAACGGAAACAAATGGATAACTAGTGCAAAAACATGGACGAACGAACTTACTGAAAATAATGAGTGATGTAGTCGCTGATGATGTCATCCCAATAAGGTATAAAACAACCAAAATAATCTTTCTTGCATCCCTCAAGTAGCTTGTCGATTTTTTCACCGTATAACCGGAATCGACTGAATCTCACCGCGTCAGTGTACGCACTTCTAGGCTGACCCCTAGACCACAAATTTTTTCAATGCCTACAACATCTCCACCATTTAACGTTTTTAAACATATGCTTGCTTACCATGTTCTATGCATTGCTGATAGCAGAAGGACAAAAGTCGGAAGTCAGGAGGCAAACTAACGAAAGGCAGAAGACAGGAACGGACCGACAAAAGTCGACAGATGGTAATCACCCAACGTTTACACCCAGAGTAACAGTCAGAACAACGGAACACAAGTTCTACGAGATAACTGTGAACGGAGCGAATTGCCACACGTCCTCCTTCTATGGACCTTACTTCCACACTGACAACTACCACATGAGGAACATCTTTTATATACCTAAGACTTATAGTAAGCAACCAGATATCATGGAGAAAATTTATTCCCGTAGCAAACAACCATACAAGCCGAACTTAACCCATATCCAATCTGTACCGCTCAAATGCAGAAATCGTATAATAATTCACACCATTCTCAACACCAGGCTCGCTCGGCACGGGTTGCTTTGCTGCACGAAGACGGCCAACATAGTGCAATTTTAGGAACAATAACAGTCGACTGAGCTGTTGGCGTGCATGTTGATGGTTCTGTCTGTCGCCTGCGGCTAACATTCGCATGTCTTCGTCAAGCTTCAAGTACCGCTCACTATCCTGCAAGAACAGTTCAGTAAGTAACTTCCACTTCGAAATGTTCATTGTAAATATTTCACACAAACCAACAACGTACCTTCCGATCACACTGTCGTACAAAAACCAGAATATTCGTGTCGTTCCTCTCCATACCCTTGTCCACTTCGTCCTGTACATACTTCTCAAGTAGCTTGTAAACGTCCGTCATCGTGTTGTCCCTGGATCGCATATTGGCCCACCTGCAACAGCAAAATAACTCAATCATACATGCGGAAGGCCACGTCAAAAGGCAAGCAAAGTGGGACACAAGTGAAAAGACAAGTGGCAAGAGGAGAAAAGCCAGAACACAAGTGCAGAAGGACAAAAGTCAAACGGCAGGTGGTGGAAGACCACAAGTCAAAAGACAAGTGGCAAGAGGAGCAAAGTCAGAAAAAAGATCATAGAACCCGTACCTTCTTGACGATGAGTTCGATGATGATATAAGCACGGAGCCAGGAGAGTAGTAAATCTATTGGTCAATAACCGGAGCACGTTAAAAACAGGTCCTTCCTATTCGACAGCCAACTCCACACTGAAGCTAACTCAAGCGAGACGGCTATATTTATGTGGTTCCACATGGATACCACTACACTCATCGAGACAATTGCGGCAGGAAAAAAGTCACAAGACAAGTACAGAAGGACAAAAGTCAGACGACAGGTGGCAGAAGGCCACAAGTCAGACGACAGGTGGCAGAAGGCCACAAGTCAGAAGACAAGTGGCAAGAGGAGAAATGTCAGAAGGCAAATGGCGGAAGGCAAAAGTCAGAGGGCAGATGGCGGAAGACCACAAGTCAAAAGACAGTGGACAAGAGCAAAGTCAGAAAAAAAAAGATCATAGAATCCGTACCTTCTTGACAATGAGTTCGATGATGAAAAAAG
>JAQGBJ010003030.1:0-14045 GCA_034698345.1 Sphaeridia pumilis
GGCTTCAGTTGCGAGATGAGCTCATCCTTCGTCCATTCCTTCTTCTCGCCCCACATTGACACGTTTGAAGTGATGATGAGCTTATTGTCGTCCGGGTACGGCACGTTTAGGTAGTGAACTAGGACAATGTCCGGGTTCTGAAAGGTTTAAAGCAAATTAGTACTTGTAATGTTTTTTGAGTTCCATAATTTTTTAATTTTCCCATGTGAATCTAGTGGCAAGGATAGTTGTGTGTTTTGTTTAAGTTCCACCGCTGTTATGTTGATCAAGTGGCATTAAACAGTTTATGTACTTGCTGGTTAAACCTGCTCAACTTGCGAAGCCTTTGTCCGATCATCCATCTCACCCTTTATTCAGCAACCCGCTAATAAAGTGAAAAACCAATAGGATGATGGAGTCATTCAATCATGGTCCATTTACTCGGAACAACGTGTGCTCCCAATTTCTAAAGACTGGCATATTTCACTCGAACTCTTTTCACATTTCCCCAACTGTGTCTTTCCTCCAACTCGTATGGAAAGCAACGAACCAAGTTTTCAAAGGAGACCACACATGGAGGTAGCGAGAAGAGTCTCGTGCAATACTTGTTTTCACCACCGCTTTCACCCGAGCTTTCACCATTACTTTCTCCAACATCCTCTCTTGCTTTTCTGTCGTGAACAATGAAATCGTTTCATCCATTAAGTCATTACTTCCTCTTTTTCTTCACCACAACCAAACATTTATTCCGGACTCAACAATAAAGCACCGGGTACAGAGAGGGTTTTCATCAAGTCTTTTTGTATTGTCGTGTACTTTCTCCGTCAATCGTCAAGCATTGTTTACTCATGTGCATGGGCATTCGACCAGGTGTCAATTAACACCTACCTGTATGTATTCCAACGCAAAGAAGGTATACAAAAACAACCTTTCTCTACGAATGAGCTTTCTCCTACCTAACCTTATGTTTCGTTCGAATAACCCGGAAGATTTATGTGCTGGGCTATTGGCTTTGCCAACTCAGGCTGAAATAAAGAAAAAGGTCCTCGAACGAACGGGATGAAGAGGTTGTTGTATCGAGCCCATGGAATATCTCTGGTCGAATTCCTCCTTTTGACTTTCTCCCATATAAAAACGCTTAAGCAAAGGAATCTTTTTTTCTTTACCCTTGAGATGTAGAACGTGCACTTTTTCCACTCGAGCTACACAGCTCACTTCTTGGATTTATTGCAATGGGATTGCAAAGCCCGGCAAAGATAAAGACAAGAAGAGGAATGAAAGAAGAAAAGGGGAACAAGAAGAGCATCCTCTCCAAATCAATATTATTGGACACTGGATCTTATATAATCACCTCTCCACAAAACAACCTTTAAATTCCCGCCAAAATTCAAACCTCCCGCCTCTCCGTTTTTAAGCACGTGACTCAAGAGCTGTTACGAGCATCGCCTACTCAACCCATCCTTCCGACTTTCACCAACAACGTATATTCTTCTTGCTTCAGAAGCGGAAGTATTTCAAAACTCAATCCCTCGTTAATAATTCAAGATGTGCATTAGTACTCTAAATTCGTCCGGGCCACGCTTAATTATTTACAGCCGACAAGTTTGTGACGCTGGAGAAAGTCGACTTTCACTCAAATTTTTGTACACCAAAATTCCTGTTTCCCGCCTCTTCAATATTTTGGCGCGTCTTTTCAACAATTTTGATTTTTGGGTGAAAGTCAACTTTCACCACTCCAACCTTCTCACGTTCCTCCCGGTTTTTGGAAGACCGAAAAATACTAATTTGATTAACATGTCCAAAAAGAACAAGGCTCGCAGTTGTTTTTCCCTTGTACTTTCACCGCGACTTTCTCCGAGAGAAAGTCCGGTATTTTTTTTCAAGTCGACCACAAACTTGTACTTGTTCAAACTGACCCCTGCTCGTCGAAAATTCTTCTTTGACTTTTCCCAAGGCCTTTGCTGGCCACTTTTACTTGTTACTTTCATGTTCTTCCACTTGTACTCGTCCCAGGCTATCTGTACTCGGTCGAAACCGGCCAACTTGTTCACTCTTCCCTGCACCTCATAAACATCTCAGTCACGACGATCATCAATTGAGCTTGCGACCATTCTCGACGAGTTACTTTCACTTTTTGCTTTCTCCAACTCTTGCTATTTTTCTGAAGGACTTGTCTCCCTGTCCGCCGACCATCTCTTCTTTATGGGCCAAGGAAAATTCTCTACCCGTACTACAAAATAGCTAGTTAGACAAGTAGCCATTTTCTGACTTTCTCCAAACCCCTATTTTGAAATTCCCGCGCCTCCAAACAACCACCAGCATTTTCAACAGAGTGAATCAATTTCGTCAAATTGTTTACCGTTTATAAGGAACCTCTGAAAATTGGCCATTTCTATTTGTACTTTTGGGTTTTTGGTCATTTTGTTGGCTATAGCTTTGATGCTTTCTCCGTCAAAGTTTTGATTAAATGGACCAAGTTTCGCCTCAAAAGTTATCGGCCAGGAACACTTGTTGACAGGTTTTTCATCGAAGGTCGAAGCGTCTCACATCGAAAAGTCTTCGACGAAGACTTTAATTTTTTCTACTTGGTCACACTTGAAATTTACACGTTCTTCAAGATCCAGGACGTAATTGACACGTATTTTGCATCGGCCATTTCGTTCCTTCCTCCTCCTTCGAACATTGACGATGCCGTTGGCAGGTTTCGAAAACACATGGATTGCTCACGCATTCAGTAAATAAATATATAGCGGGAGCAAGGAATGACGGAAACGATAACCGTTACAAAAAACGACGTTAATCTTCCATTTCCTCCCGTTGAGTAGTATGTGAAATCGATATATGTGTTTTGCCTACGAGCGATATTTTCACAAGGTTCCCTGCTCAAAACACTCCCGTTTACACACACAGCCCAACTTGCCAACAATGTTCTCTCAACCTACTCAAGTATTCATGGTTTTAGCAAGTTTCTTTTGGATCACGGCCAAACGTGCCCAAAACAAGTATCAACGAAAACCAAACCAAGGCGAAACCAGAGGTTTATGGCTCTTCAGGTTCCTTTGATATCCCCTAACCTTGTCTCCCCTAGCCCTGTGTGGTTACCCCCGAAAATTCAAAACTGGCGCGTGGCGCGCGCTCCGCGCGCCCCACGCGCCATCACTCACCTGCAATAACCAGTAGCAGCGCCGATGGAAAGTTGGAAGAATCGCCGAATGGACATAGCACCCGTAGATACACTGCAAAGGGTCAAAAAAAGGTCACTTTAATTTGGCGCAAAAATTCAAACTCGGATTAGCGCGCCCTCTATTTTTTTCCTTACCTCTGTCCCTTGCACCTTTAATTTCATATGGTCTTCTCTGGTAGTCTTTCCGTCCTTGCGCTTTTTCCAACAATAGCCATCGCGACGATAGCGGACTTTCTTCCGGCTGTAGAGGAGCATTGAGCCACTTTTCGGCCTGTTCAAAAAGCGGGTAATTCAATGGAAAAGTTGACAAAGAGCCCAAGTCAAATAAACAAAACAATAGCCAACTACAACGACAAAAACTCACCGGATTTTCACCTCCTTTGACAACCATTCCGGATGCCGGGTAAAACTGATGAGAATCGCGGCAATTTCCTGCAAAAATTAATATATATTAGCAAACCTCTCAAGTTGCTCAAAACACAATAAACTAACACGCGCTTTATCGACCAAGCTTTTAAACAAGTGCTTGTTTTTGCTCCCGCCAAAATGGCCTTCGACCAAAAACCCAAGGTCACGAGTCAAAACATGGCTTTTCCAGTCAGTCAGTGGTTTGAATCACACTACTTCATAATTGTGCGGCTTAATTATCGTAGCGTGCCAACCCAACTTTTCCATCACACTCATTCGTCATGCCAATTACAAGCAAAGTCAACTAACCTCTAAACGCGCTTTTATTTCCCGCGAAATTCAAATTTCTCTCAACTCTTTTACCTTGGCGCCAAATTAAGTGCTTCGACCATATCACTTTCATAAACACAACAAGACGTCATTAATCATACTTTCAAAAAAATCTCAGTTTCAACTAACGCCTTTTTATCTAAAAACATTCCCGCCAAACTCTCGCTTTCAAACCATCGACATCGACCCTATATCGGTTCAGTCAGTCAGCGTCTCTAATTTTTTAAAATGTGTTTTTACACGTTATCTATTTTCGTTTACGCTTCCTCCAACTCATGTTAAAACACGACGTGCACGAAAACATGCAATTTCCGGTATTTGTATTACATGTATGTGTTGTTAATGGCGCTTGCACTTTCACCTATCGTGACGACGCTGGGGCAAAAGATATACACGCGCGCGCCGATAGCAGCAGGCGCCTAATGTAATTTTCTAGTGCTCAAAGTACATTTTATCACTGTCCGTAGCAAGTCACTTCCGGTTGTATAACTTAACCATGATATGAAACGCGCGCAGCGCTCAATTTAAATTTGGCGCGCCAAATCTTTCTTCCTTGAGTAACATCAGCATCTCAAAAATGTTGTAACAAAGCTGGAATTTTCTTGCAACAAACAAGAATTCGACATTCTACATCAAGAAGCTTTCTTAAAAAAGCGCTTTCTTCAACAAGCGCTTTGAACTTGCCGCGCTCTTTCAAATTTCCCGCTCTTCCCCTCTATTCTTCCTTGCGTGCATTCCTATGTTCCTCCTCCTCCACCCACTCTTCCCCCTCCCCCTCAATGTATATTTTACATTGCCCTTGCTCCCATTCCGGCACTAAAAACACAATCAGTTGATATGTTTTTTATTAGGGGTGAAAGTCGGGTAGCGGCGAGGCTTATGTGAAATGGCGTTGTTGTTTGTGTTTTGTTTTCTTTTTTCGACTTGCTTTCACATAAAAGTTACAGGGCTTTTCCATCGTTTCTCCTTCTGTTTCCCAGAATTCCCCCAGTTTGTCCAGCTTTGAATCAAGCGCCCTGTGGCTAAAAGAATTCAAGCAAAAAATAACCAGAGAAAGCCCCGACTTTCACCAAAGATTCTTGCGGGGTAAGTGCATGAGAGACGTAACGTTTTCTCCCGTTTTCCGTACAAGTTGTTCTTGTATAACTGAAGAAATCTCTTTTCCGGTCTTCCAAATTGTAGCTAATATTCTAAATAATGCAATATCGATTCGCGCCCTCTTCCTACTCTTTGCTCCAAGGTTTTGCCACTGGTTTAAATTACTTTATTCCCGCTAAAAAATTAGACTCTTGTTTACCAAGTAACCAAGACGTTTTAACACCATTTACAACTTGGTAACGTCTTCTCGATTTCGTCTTGTATCTAAATGTAACAGTACAAAAGGTTAGAGTAAGACATTCTTTTCTTCCCATAAGAAAAGCATTGTGGGACTGCACAGGTCCACATCACGTGCTTTTATTGCCAAATTGTGTACCCGACACGTCCCTACTTGAGCTGTACACTTTTGGAATTAACAACGAAGTCAGTGATCCTAGTCGAAACTTCGAAGCCTTCAAATTTCTCAATATATACTAAAGAGAAAAAAATTGTTTTGAATTTTGCAAAACCGCAAGTCTGGATAATTTTATTACTTTTTGGCGGGAATCTGTTTTTCGGCGCCAAATTCAAAATTCGCATGTTTGTTTCACAAGGTCCGGGGTCTAATCATCAACCCTTTTCGTTAATTCTGTCAGCTCCAACACACTTCCTACACAACGCATTTCCCAACATTCCCCCGCCCAATCTGTCATTCCGCGCTGTTACCCGGGAGCTCAAGAAAATGGAAAAGCGTCGTGGCAGCGTTATGGAAACTCTTGTAAATTTTCTCTCCCTTCTCACTCGCGTCCGTCATCAAATTTCCATTTCCCTACATAATTTTTGCATTAGGAGTCCCATAAAAGCTCGATTGTTGGTATTCGTGCAAATTTCTCCCCGGCCATTATAATTAACACTCGATCTGCCTCCCGCTCCTACTTTCTCTTCTCTCCTTTCTCCATATGTGATTCCTTTGTTCAGAAACTTGGTCTTATGGAATGCTACGATATTCGAGTGTGTGTGAGTGTGTATGAATTGTTGTTACTTGGCCTTCCGTTTCAATTTCATGCCCTTGCACACCAACAGCACATCTGAAGAAAAGCCTCAGTTCGTTATGGAATATCCAACGAAATTCCTGCCTGATTAACTAGGCCATAATATGGAACCCAACCAAAGGAACACATAAGACGCTTAAGATTTTTTAAGCGATACGCCCTCCCGCGCCAGTCACGCAACGACAAAAAGTCCAATGAATCTAGTGAATTTTTAAGAAAAATTCAAACAAAATGAATTTGAAACTATTTTTTCTAGGCGAGCTCCAGCTGTTTGATACCCGTCAAACGGCCATTTTGGACGGAGTCTTAAGCGCCATGAGGTGAGCGCACAATAACGCTTACTGTTAATTGTAATTAGCGCTATTTTGAGACGAGAGCGGGAAATTTGAACGTGCCGCCACGCCACTGGAGCTTCACGAGTGGAAGCTCATTAGCTGAATGTACACAAAAGGAAACATGGAAAGGGGGAAGAGGCAGGTTGCATTAATAGCGCCGAGGGCGGAAGAGAGGGCCGTAAAGAGGCTATTCAAAAAATGGCGCCAAAAATATCATTTGTATTCAGGTGTAGCAGCCCCCAAATCTCTAAATGAAAACAGGAAAAAATGTAAAAAAAAATATTAACATACATGTTTTAGTGCATGGAGAAAGTAGTTGGAACGGAGACCCTAAAAAATTAGTCGTTTATATGAACTTGGAAAAAGCGTCGGCTGTGTCTGAACCTTGAATTTTTTTCAATTTCCTCGCGTCTTGGGAAAACTTGTCTTTCTCTCTCAAAGCTGTTTCTATTGAAAAGAAGCAGTTTGTTTATGTATCGAGTATCAAGTGTCCTCTTCTGAAATCAAGATTGGAATCAGGCCGACGCTTCGCGTCGGCCTTCGCATATATCGAGTCTCACATGTCTCGCTTATTCGCTTTCTTCTTCTTCTCCCCCAACTTTTGCTTGTTGGCAAAGCCCAAAATGGCGGCTTGGCCATCTACAAAGTATGCGGTGGCAGGGACCACACGCTTCTCGCGCGACATTCCCACACCCCAATCCCCACACAAAGGCAGCCTAATAAAGATTTATGACTTTTCATTCTTGCCATTCTTCCTATATTCAGAACGGACCGAGTCTCAACTACAGTACTTGCAAAACCTCATGGAATTTTCACTTGAAGCCTGGAGAAAGTCTCTTGTTCACGACAACAAGGACACGCTGATTTAACAACTTGATTTCGATCAACTTCCCGCCGCGAACAATTTGCTCGCTCCTCGTCAAGGATCATCGAGTGAAGTGTATCAATTAGTCTAGTGGCGCCCTCCCGCGCGGCGCGCGGAGCGCGCTCCGCGCCGCGCATCTTAAAAACTCACCTCATTGGTGTTCCATCGATGCCGCTGACTAGGAAAATGGTCCGCTCGGATGAGTCCCTCCAGGTTTTCAGGCAGCTTGATGACCGGCGAGGCTACTACTCCGCCATCACCTGTTAACACACAAAGTAGCACATGTTACTGATACAGCAAGGAGCCATCGAGTAAAACTCGTACCAATTCCACACACTTAATGACAACAATATTCCTCCTCGTTACACAACTCCCCTTACATTTCAAATTACCAAGAAACGTTTCAAACTTTGCAAAATTAATACGCAACTTTCCCAACCGACTGTTGCTTTTTCCCGCCTCTCAACTTTTTGAATATGACCAGCAGTTTTAACAAGTTTTGAATTTAAAAGGCCGACCTTTGCTGAAAATTCATGACGCAATTTATATTCTGTCTCGGTGTTAATTTCCGCTCAAAATTTCTCACCCAGATAATTTTCTCTCTTTAAACTTGTACAGGCCAACTTACAAAACTAGACAATTACCCGCGAAATATAAAGCCATCCGATTCTATCACTTTCTCCAACTCCAGCATATGAAACCCACAAAAACTTGCTACTTTGCTGATACTCCAGCCCCACGAAATCCCACTCCGCCAGCAGCCAATTACACTTGTAAAATCCTCGTTTGATTCAAAACATTCGTCCATATATTCACCACAGTATTCGTACATATAGCAGCGCCATCTTCGTTATTTATTCAACAGAGTCACAACTACCATTCACACATGTTCAGCCATGTACTTTCATCACTTGACACTTGTTTCCCTAATTCCTCCCTGCATCCCTTGAGACTGTTCACTTCCAAGCCTTGTACGTACATGCGCGCCCTCTATGTGCCTACTCTTTGCCCGCAACAACACATGCATAAGCGCCCTGCTCTTCCGCTCCTCCTCTCGGCCCTCTTGCGGCCACATACAAACATTACTTGTGATTAAGTCCTCGGAAACGATAACAGTTTCAGTCATAAACGGCGTGTACATAGAAACCAAAACTTGCACACGTTTCTCCTTATGATGACTGTATCTGAGACTGACTGAGAGAAAGTTGTCTCGTCCCATTGTCGCCTCTCAGTATTCAGTTGGTAACTGGCTTAAATGGCAGAGGCGAGGCATACGGAAATAGTCATTACCCACGAATTCATGATGTCATCTAAATTCAAAATTTCACTCCTTCTTATTTCAACCGCCGCCAAAAGTAAGTAAGTAGCATAGAGTAGCATCACATTTCTATGCTTCTTAAGCGCCTTGGCCAAGTTGCAAGATTTTGGGGGCGGGCGCGAAGCGCCCGCCTCCGCAGGCGACTTCGAAAGGGCTAGGTGCCCAAAAGCTACCCTTCGTCCTGATACAGCACAATTTCATGCATCGACACACGACGGCAAGACTCTAGAAGCCAATGAGACAAATAACAGTTTAGCCTCATAATCACGAACTTGGAAACTACCGAAAAAGGAATAACATTGCCAAAAAAGAAGTAGAAATACACGCTTTAAACGGCGATACACTTTGCCTTCCAAAAGACACAAGTTCTTGGTGGAAGCGCGGGAAATTTTGAATGCAATTCAGGTAGGCACCCAGTTGCTTTGACGCCCAAGCAAAAATAACTTAGACTTTGAACCCAAAAACCTACCCAATTTCCCGATATGTGCCATCAAATGTAACTTGATTGTGACCTCAAATCGCAAAACTTGTAACAAGAACATGGAACACAGAAAATAATATCATTATCGTTCTGATCTTGTGATGTTCCCGCCACAAATGTGCCCAATTCAACACGACTTTATCAGAACATTAAAAAAGTTTTGATCGAGTTGCTCTTCTCCCATCCTTACAATATTCCTTCTTCTTATCACATAATCATGGGATTGGATGACTTTCTCTCAATCGGCACATTTTACACGTAATTCGAATATATATTCTTTACTCAATCCGCCGCCATTTCCATATGCACGCCACCCCCCGCCACCAAAAGCTTCTCATTTAATTCATGTACTGTTAGCCTGTACTGTGAATATACATATACTTTACAAATTGCAACCCTTTAACGAAGTAAGTACGAAAACGAACGAGTACTTATGCAGCGATATATACAGACAAGGATTCTCAAGCGTCGAAAATGACGACCAAGCCAAGTCATGATGAGCAACACTAACGGTGCTCAATTCGCTTCTCAAATGAGAATCGCTACAATAATCGTTACATTATACCGAGCGAAACTGCCGCCTCCCACAGCTTCCACCAAATACTACTAATTTCAACGACCAAAGTTGCTCGAAATATCCGTGTATAAGTTACGCTTGAATCAATCTCGAGCAACAGCAGCGCCCTCTATACCTCTGGTTCAAAGGAGACTCTAAGCTTCACACCCTTAGGGATGTACAGTTATACAATACAATACAATGCAACACAATACAAATTTTCAAATTACCCGCCGCCGAAATGTGCATAACCCCAGGGTTCCCCGGCTTTTTCTTGACCTTCCCTATCTTGCCGGCCTGAAGGTGGTAGTTGCTGTAGGGTGAAATTTTGCCAATGGTGAACACCCCCGCGTAGGTCCCTTGGAGTATACTCCCAAGGGCCCCCTTACTCTGTGTGTTCTTGGAAGACGCTTTCTGATTGGTCCAGTAGATACTCCCTCTCTTAGCTCCGCCCCCTTCAATTACTCCCTGTTGGGGTCCTCATTTTACTGACTGACTCGCTGAGGGGGTCATCTCCAATAGCTCACACTTGATTGCACGCCTGTCACAGTGTCTAATCACCGCCCATTTGTTCCGCCACACAATTAACTCCCGCGACAAGGGTCATGCAGAATTCGAATTTTTCCCCGCCAACTCGTGTCCGTCCAATCTACAGTTTCTAATTTCTATCACGAATTTAATCAACTTGTCCACCAATTTCGCCTTAGCACTTTTGTCTTGTAGCACTTGTGATTCACACCCCTTAATTTTGAATATTCCCGCGTACTTTAAAAAGTACACTTTTTAAGCCTAACTTAACAACACATTTATACAAATTTCGATGTTTTTTTCAAAATTTCAAGAAACAAAATATATCAAGGGGGTATTCAGAAACACCATAGGGGGAGAAGAATGGGAAAAGACTCCGTGTACAGAAAGCGGAGAGAGAACCAGTAGAACCTTTCCCCACCAAGAATAGGTCAGTTCTAAAGAGACCAAGTGGGAAAGCGCCAAGGATATATACGAGAGTACCAGGACCAGCGGGGAAACTGGCTAGAAATCTAGTCTAGAAGCACGAGTTTCTAAAATAGCTCCCGCTCCTAGAAACTAGCCTTGTTCAACACACAACTTTACAAGGGATCACATACACAAAACTCGACCAGATTAACATTCCAATCCTCATCTTGCTTTCCCCGAGCGAAACTTGCTTCTTCTTCTCTTGCTACTTTTGGTCCCGCTTCGTACCCTGTATAATGCATGGCGCGAGGGTGGTTTACAGGGTGAGGCGTTTGGAACCGAACAGCTGATTTCCATCCTCTATTCATTTTGACCAGCCCTTGAGCCCTTCACAAAGTACCTTTTTGAAGAATGTCTCCTGAAGCCTTTACAGGGTGAGTCCTCCAGAACCGAACAAATCCACTTTTTCGTACTTCCATCCTTCATATTTTTGCTCGACTACAACATCTTTACAACATGTTTGAAAAAACTCAACTTTCTCCAGTCTGTTTTCTTCTCATATCGTCAACTTCGAAACCTCTCAGCTTGAGATGGATGAAGCCTTGTTTCCTTCTCTTTTGGCCCTCCGATGGATGACTTATTGTTGTCTGTTTTATTCTGCAGCCTTTTGACTTGCTGTCACTTTTGGCTAATAAATCTCTTATTCCCATCATCGTCATATCAGTCTACTTTTTCTCCGAGATCAAAAGTGCAACAACAATACAAGCTTTTCCAACGTTGAAAACCCAAAAAGCAGGCTTTGCCAATAACCAACAGTAACAGCCTTGGGCGAAGGGCACACAATACGCCCAATGTTTCTTCTTTCTTCATCACCAACTTATATACCTTGAAGCAACTCCTAACCGCACTCACCCTGTATTTATGTGACATGTTCAATCAAGCCCTGCTCCTCTCCTATCCGAACATATGCACAATGCTCGCACTCGTACGGCGGTTCGCCCGTAGCGCACAAATCAACCTACCTTTAAAGTAGTGTAGTGTGCATCCATCATCTTATAGCCTGGTTATTTTACTCTTTCAGCCCATTTTTTCAAAACCCAAGACTGTGAAATTGTCGACATGAGAGATGACAACCGACATGGCCCAGTTGGACACTTGCAGTTGACAAAAAATGGTGATGGATCATCTTTTAGACAATGTAAAATTCAACAGGACATGAACATCCCACTGACATGATGGTCATCACATTTACGTCCTCGACGTACAAAAATACACACATACACTTTTTCAACAAAAACTTTTACCCGGAAACAGGAAGCTGACATGGAGGCGCCTAGTGCTTCTTCTTGACTTGGTGGCACTACCAGCTGAAATGAATATTTACAGGGCTCGTTCCCTAGAAGCGAACAACTTTCACCGACTTTCACTTCCATGACTATTTAAAGGACTTGCAGAAGCATCCATGGCTATCTGAGGACTTCCAGGGAGCTTACTTGAGAAGCGAACAAATTTCCTCACCACATATTATTCATTACAAGGACGACTTGTACAGGGAGCCACGTGGGACTTGAACTTTCGTTTTTCCTGAAAGCTCCGAGACTCTCTCATGTGGTTGGTTTTTGCTTACGATTTATTATCTCCGTTTTCGGATCTGTCCAAATGGCAACGAGATGCCTTCGTTAAGTATGCAAAAAGGTTGCTCGATGTGGACACTTGCAATTATTTATATCTCCCGCCGCGCTGGGCGCTTGATGTACACGGTGAAAGGTCCCCCTGCCTGTACCCTTTGCTCCTTTCCAGGTTTTTGAACCTCGCGCTACCACGAAGCGAGCCATCGAGTACCACTATTTTCTATAGTGAGAGAAAATTTTCATTTAACCCTAAAATTTCTTCCTTCTCTATGTCACGTCGGTCACGTGCAAACAAGCTGGAGAAAAATAAATAACAAAGTGACGTGTCGGCTCCTTGTGTTTTTTTGTTTACTCTCATCTCGTCGAGTATTTTATGTAACAAGGAAACAATACACTTTTTTTCCACTGTCCATTTTGTTTCGCCTGTCCACCACATACAAAAAACAACACAATGTTTTCACCTCAGTGCCAGCAAGGGTGTGAGATGCATAAACAAATAAGAAAAAAGCCAATATAATATCCACTGGCCAACAACAAAAGGTCATAAAAAACTTTTGTTTCTCCACATGGAACAAGGCAAACATAATTATTGTCCTTGTTTCTTTCCATGCTTTCTCCACATATTTTCAGCCAACCTTTTCTTTTCTTATTTTTGTTCTCCTTACCTTCTTCGTTGTTCAACTCCTGATCATTGTCCGATGCCATTTCAGCTTTCTCCGACGAAGTCCAAGAGGTGGCCTCGTTATTATTGGCCTTGTTATTAGCAGAAGAACGAGAAACGTTTAGTGTCTCAGATGCCAACGCCAGAAGAGTCGTCGGTTTCGGTTTTATCAATATGTTTGACAAAGCTGCTGTTGTTGTAGAGGAAGGAGTCCAACTTTTGTCCAATTTTACCAGACCTTTGTTGATGTTATTGTGTTGTTGGAGCTGTAGCTGTTGTTGTTGAAGTGGAGACAGGATAGATACTTGGATTATACTCAGGGTCGTCGTGGGGACCTTGACCACGAGGGGTTCTTGGGACTGGTCCCGAACAGGGACTATCTTTAGCGTTGGTTTAGCAGTCCCTCCGGTACCCCCAATGCCTCCTCCCATCGAAGGAGCGAGATGAGTGTTTATAGTAAGAGGGACCTTTAGGTCCCTTGAGTGGGAGGTGAGATGGGAGGAGAGAGTGAACGGAACGATGCTGATTGGCCCGAGTGTCGGGGGTGCAGGAGGAGGAGCACAAGGAGCGGACGGAGGTGTGCTGGAGGTAGCGGCGGATGGATGATGATGAGTAGTGAGCTTGAGCTGGTGAAGATGATGCGTAGGTGCAGTAGGTTGAGCAACGGATGTGGTGGTCCCCGAGGGGACGAGGGCGGAGTCTCCTGGAGGGTCTTTGGTTGGGGGAACCACCCATGTTGGGGGTGACGCAGGGTCTCCTTCGTCCATAGGGTCCTTTTTCTTCATTACGACAAAGTACTCTTTCCTCTTGTCGGGGGTTGTTCAATCAGGGGTCATTGTAAAAGCAAGGGGTTTTTTGATAAAATTTGAGCGGGAAATGTAAATTGAGGCCGAAGTCTACTTTCTATCCAAGGTTATATAATACAATTCAACGAAGCTTAAACAATTAGTACAGGTGAAGGGTTGATATGTTCGGGTTGAAGCAGGTACACGTAAAGGGTTGAGGCTTCGCTTGTTCTTCCGGAACCTAAAAACCACAAAATATTTTCCATTGTTAGTTTCACTTTTTGGCGGGGAATCACATTTGAAAACCAGTCAAATATCTTCTCTCTCTCCATTTTAAACCCGGAAATCTCAAACCAAGACTAATGGAAACACAGCGCAATTCTGACATCTACCGAGAAAAATCATTAAAATTGATGGTTTTTCAGCCAGCAAAGATGACTCTTGAAA
>JAQGBJ010003031.1:0-14044 GCA_034698345.1 Sphaeridia pumilis
AAGTTGTGCGGTTTCCACCGCCTCCAGAATTTCCATACCTGGCTTCAGCGAAAGTCTCAGCGTCCTGTAAAAGCCATATATCAGAAAAGTTCGAAAATCTTGATGGCATTTATGTGTTATTCAAACCATAAACTTACTTCAGCGAAAACGCTGATTACTATAGCGGCAACAACCACAATAAAAATCGCTAGCTTCATGTTGACTTTGAGGTCGTCAAAAGTACATTGAATAATCGCTACATTGCAACACTGGGATTTTTATACACCGACGAATACAGAATACAAAATTTCTAAGTTCTGTTCTTCATATATATACAGTTCAAAAGTGTAATGACGCAGGAAGGCCAGATGTGTTTACAGGAAAATCAAGCTTTTTTGGTACAGACGTTCGACATTGTTGTCGTTGAAGCTCTTTGGAAAAATTTACAAGGGCACAAAAATGTCAAATATGCAAGGTCATTTTTAATGCAACTTGAACCAGAAATGCGCAACAATTTGGCATTGAAACAAAATCTGAGGATCTCAACCGACTTTAGACGGCAGCGCCATCTACCGTGGTCGTGGTTTCAGGCACGACTGAAGTTTCTCCAGCTTCGACAGTTGAAGGTTCAGCTGCAGAAGTTGTGGTTTCTTCAGCTCCACCGGTGGTAGTTGATGGTACTGCTTCGGTAGTTGGAGCCTCGGAAGTGGCGTCACCTGCCAAAGTTGTCGATTGCGGGTGATGAGTTGCAGGCGCTTCGGTGGTGGTAGTAGTGGTGGTCGTGTTCGGGCATGGTTTTCCAGAATGACTGTTCAACACGTGTTGGAGCAGCGCTTGATGGTTCACAAAAGGATGGCGGTTGAAGAGCGCCAGAGGTGGAAAGCCAGCTGGGCGGAATGGGCTTCCAAATCCGAACCCGAAGCGCCGGTTGGCAGGCCCTTGGATGGCGCCGGTTTCATGGTTCTGGCCTTCCTGTAAATTACCGTCTGCATTTATTTGATTAAAATTACCAAACGGTTTCCAAAGGCTCTTTTGAACTTACGACGAAGGCAATAGCCAAGATCAAGGCTGAGATAGCTAAAAAGGCCTTCATGTTTGCTGGTTCAAAAAGCTTGGAGAGTTCATGAAAAACGGTATGGATAATTCTGTTTTATAGCCCAAGATTTTTTTCGATTGACGTAAAAGCCAATGTGTTCTGGAAACCATAGCTGGAATTAACTAGTTAAAATTGTGATGCTTTTGTAATGCTAAAAAACAGCAGGTTGGACTTGGTTGAAAATATATCCGTTCTGAAAAACAGATCCGGCTTCTACGCCGTAGTTTCAAATCTGACTTCAATGCCAATGCTACATATTTTTCTGATTCATCTTTAGAGCTCCAGCGGCTTTTGTGAAGAAACAAAGACTTGATGCATGCTGATTTTACTTTTTGAACTAAAACATCAATTTACTTTCATGTCTCTGCGTTGAATCATTATTGATATTAATTTAATCTATCAGAATAATATTTCTTGATACGCCCTTGCAGTTGATTTACTTGCCTGGGGCCGGGTAATAGTAGTATGGAGTGGTAGTCGGTTCTTGTTGTTGGAGGTCACCGAAGTACTGGAAGATTTGGAACTGTCCGGGGTATCCGGTGTAGTTGAAGTTGTTTCCGTTGTTGGGTTGGTCAGGGTAGTAAGTTCCGGTCATCGGGTCGTAGTATTTGCCGGCGGCTGCTGGGTATCCGAGGCTGGGCAACATGTCAAGAACTTCTTGGCGTTCGGCGTCAGTCAAGTTCAACTGTTCGTAGATTGACAAAAGCTGAGCGAGTTCAGGGTACTGCGACAAGATTTGACGGAATTTAGCTGGGCTGGCTTTGGCGCTCAGAGACTTGCCAGCAGGAACAGGCATGTTGAAAAGGGCCATTGGATTCTGTTTTAGCATTTCCATGAACGCGGCAAAGTCGAAACCGTCCATGAAGCCAGATTTTCCAGCAGGAACAGGCAAGTTGAAAAGAGCCATTGGATTCTGCCTCAGCATTTCCATGAATGCAGCGAAGTCGAAACCGTCCATGAAGCCAGATTTTCCAGCAGGGACTGGCAAGTTGAAAAGGGCCATTGGATCTCGCCTCAACATTTCCATGAATGCGGCAAAATCGAAACCTTCGAAGGCAGATTTGCCAGCAGGGACAGGCATGTTGAAAAGGGCCATTGGATTCTGTCTCAGCATTTCCATGAATGCGGCAAAGTCGAAACCGTCCATGAAGCCAGATTTTCCAGCAGGAACAGGCAAGTTGAAAAGGGCCATTGGATCCCGCCTCAACATTTCCATGAATGCGGCAAAGTCGAAACCTTCGAAGGCAGATTTGCCAGCAGGGACAGGCAAGTTGAAAAGAGCCATTGGATTCTGTCTCAGCATTTCCATGAATGCGGCAAAGTCGAAACCGTCCATGAAGCCAGATTTGCCAGCTGGGACAGGCATGTTGAGAAAGTCCATGGGCTTCATTTGGCTCAACATTTCCATGAATGCGGCCAAGTCAAAGTTGGAGAGCGGTCCGGAGTTGGAGGAACCTCCGAAGCTGGGAATTCCACCGAAGTTGGGGAAACTCTGTGGAAATCAAAAGCATCTCTTGTTAAATCCTTGCATATTTTCGAAATCAAGATTAAAAAAAACTTGAAAACTTACGGCTGCTGTCGCAGCAGCGACAAAAGCGAAAAGAACCAAGAACTTCATGATGGCTGTTGATATCCGATGCGAAACCGAAACTGTAACGAATACGTCGAAAAACTTTGATTTTATACTCAATCTCTTCAATGCTCAGTAAACGGAGCCAAAGCCAATGCTGAGCTAATATCAAAACCACAAGCAGAAAATCTGCGATTCCAGTTTCAACTAACGCAATTCCTATTGTAGAGGTCAGGAAATAATCGAAACGACAAACAACTCATGTCGCGGTTACAATTGGCAAATGAATGCTTAGCACGTCTTCTCAAATTTGTGTTTGATCAACTGAATTCTCGCGATGAGGTACATTCACGTTCAAGCAAAAATTCCCAAATCGTCTAAATTACACGTATTTTTTGCAAATCACGGTTTGGAATGGATACGAATCAACGTTCAATTGAGTGTACTTCTTCGAGAAACTTTTTTCCGTTCATCAAATTTCAATTTCAATGCAACGACATAAATCAAAATCGCAGCTACAGTCAGATCTCTGTTCGGAGCATCGCCGTATATTCAGTCAGCGGCTTCCTTAAAGATTGCCCTAACACTGAAAGTCTGCCAAAAAGCACGCTGAACTGACCTTCATGATCAAGTGAAAACATTCCAAAATACCCACTTTCGTTACGACCATTATGAAATTTAGCTTGACCGATTTCTACAAATGTCATACGGTCTAAGAAAATTCTCTACTTCACGCCTTACATAATGTCAACACTGGAAATTTTTGATTTTGCTTTAAACTTCATTTATTAAAGTTTCGCTACTCACTTATAACAGTTGCATAAAACATTTTGAAAACGCAAATTTATAATTCAGTGCCATATTTTGAACCCGATATAGTGAATCTGTGTGTAGAATTTACGTAGGGGGGCCGTAGGTAGTCCAGTATGGAGTGGTAGTCTGCTCATGCTTGCCAAAGTACTGGAAGAGCTGGAACTGGGCATTGAGATTTGCAGCAGTTGTGGTGTCAGGGTAGTACATGCCGGTCATTGGGTCGTAGTACTTGGCGACTGGGTAGCCGAGGCTGGGCAACATATCCAGAACTTCCTGGAGTTCCGACTCTGACAAGTTCAACTGTTCGTAGACGGACAACAATTGCTGAAGTTCAGGGTACTGCTTGAGGTCGGACAAGATTTTGTGGAATTCAGCTTGGCTGACTTTGGCGCTAAGGTCAGACTTGCCGACGGGAACTGGGAAGTTTAGAAAGTCCATGGGCTTCATTTGGCTCAACATTTCCATGAATGCGGACAAGTCAAAGTTGGAGGAACCTCCGAGGTTGGGGAAACCACCGAATGGCTGAATCTGTGGGATTTCAAAGTATCTGTGGTTAGATATCCTTGCTTTTCAATCTCGAAACTGCAAAAGACTTATGAAAACTTACGGCTGCTGTCGCAGCAGCGACACAGGCGAAAAGAACCAAGAATTTCATGATTGATTGATAGCGCTAACGATGCAAGATCGAAACTGAGTTCGAAGGCTGCAAAACTTGGTCTTTTATACGAAAAAGTCTTTACAAAAAAGAGATAGCCAAATGTCATTGTCAAGGTTAAGCAAAAATTCTAGCCACAAAGTGTAGCGAAGTCCAGGTGTTACTGATTCAGCTGTCAGTGGCTACAAACAAGTTCTGGTTTTGGAGTTGTCTTCGAAGTCTAAATAGCAGATGGTGTTGTGGCTTGGATTTGTACAGCTTGTGAATGTAAAATCAGAATGCATTTATCTGCTGATGAAGGTTTCCTGAGGTTTAGCATGATCTAGTGAGTGGTTGTTGTTTGAAGAACCAACTTTGTACCACTTCGATTCAGTTCTGCATTCTTTGAAGTCTGCCTCACGTCACTATGCAACTGGAAGACTAACTAAGCACATGAATTCAATAAAAATCGCTTGAAAATACTTATATGCTCTTACAATTTTTCCTTGATCTCGTACCGTGTACATGTCTTACGTAAAAAAAGAATACGTCGGTTCCGGACAGAATTCGATCCTTTTATGGTCAATCAGGTTAAAAATAGTTAAAAGCATACACACTCAAGAATCTACTACATAAGTCTGAAAAGTATTCGAAAATAAAACATTCCTGATAAGCTGATACCCTTGTTAAGCAACTCCTTGTACTTCAAAATGTCACTAGTTCCAGAGAACATCCATATCCACCGCGTGTTCCTGAGCCGCGACAACCGGACCCCAGTCTTGCAATTCATACTCTCCAACCCGGGGATTATTGGCCCGGGCATTCTCATTGTAGGTAGCGTGTCCTCTGAATGATCCCCTCCCACCCCCTCGGTTTCCGTCAAAGCAGCTGGAGCAAAGGTAGCCCACATTAGGTTTGTTACGGCATACTGCATTTTTCATACAGCTTCCACAAATAGCCCGTTGGGTATCAACTTTAGGAAGAATCCTGGGCTTGCCCAAAGATACGAACCCAGACCTGCAAAGATACAAAAAACCAAAAATAAGCATCCCATTCGCAGTATCCCTCTTCCATGAACTTTACAAATGAATAGTGTGTACTCACGCTCCGCTCTTAGTTTCATAGCGAGCAAAAAGAATTTCGCTGATTTCAGCTTTAAGCAATGTCTCTCGAAGTCGCTCAAAAGTTCCCTTGAGGTCATCATCGCTGATCTGGCCGAATCGGACGTGGTTCAGGACTCGCATGACACCAACATTCTTCTTGGCGGATGTCTGATGCTTGATCCAACTGCAAAATAAACTTCAGCGTTATCATACCGCCCTTATTCCATGGATTTCAAATGCAGATTACAAAAACCAACAACTTACTCGAGAGCTTTACCAAGAACAAGCACTTCGTTCTTACTCGCGTACCGCTTCAGATCCGAAGAAGCGCTGCAACAAGCCCACTTTCCGCAGTTGCACAATGATCCCGGGGCAACTTTCTCAAAGTCCACATGATACAACTGATCTTGCGACAGTATCCAGGTAACATCTACTTGGTCAAGCTCCAACCATTCAGTACGCTTCCACAGTTCATTTATGTTTCTGCAAGAAAATCATCAAATCATCACAATAGAAAGTTTGCTTCACATAGAATACACAAGAACATTAACTTGACCCTTAACTCACTTCAAAATGAACTTCTTAGCATCCTCCTTAAACTGATTCAGGATCTCCAGCCCCTTGCCATCATAGACCTTTGCGCTTTGATAGACCGGAATTATATTAGCGACTGTCACGTTGTTGTTGACCAAGCCGGTAGTGAATCGCGATAGAACATTCCGAACCGGTTTTGAATCATATTTGTCAGCAAGACTAACAACAGCGAAAACATCCTCGTATTCAGAGGTTGCAAGTTGCTTGTAACCGTAGAGTAACTAGAACAAAACAAACAAATATTTCAAACAGCTGATTCTACGTCAACACTGGATGAATCTTTTCTAATTACAAGCCCGCTATTCCATATTCAAACTACAAAATGAAAGTAGAAGTTGATCCAAAACTAACCTTGAGAAACAATCGGAAATCCTCGGGATCGTCTTCTGGTAATGCTATTTCCTGACCTCTTTTCCATGGCTCACTCAACATGACATCAAAAACTACCGAAGTTCGCTTCAATACTACAGAATGAGCTTTGATCGGCACACGGCCTGGTCCAACGTGGAACAACAAATCGGTATCTTTTCCGGAAACGGCGTCTTGATACAAGACAAAGTTCAGATATCCGTCGAAATCGGATTCCTTGTCCTGTACTACTTCAGTTTTCTGTTTCTTGTTTGCAGACATGTTGATCACTAAATAAACAACTGTAATGAAGATTCTAGTTTGTTTGAATGACAATTTGAAATCTTTCAGAGAAATTCTAGCGTTTGAACCCTAATCTCATTTATGAAAGTAACGCAGCAGCAACGCAATTTGTTGATGCGACGAGCTCAAAGCACCCACTGGTTTCAGCATGCAGAATTCCCTTGTCGAGATGCCTTGAAATTTGTCACATGACGCATGTGGCGGTAACATAACAGTAATTTTTATGGCCCTGGCCTCGAGTCACAGCTACCGTTTAGAGTTTCTTTGCCAATCGATTGGGCTTCGTTACACCGACATCAATGAATGCCAAAATTGTATCAAATCCCTTTAATGCGAAACTATTTTTGATCAGAATACAAAAATACGTCGACGTTCTACATGGTAAATTTTGCTGAAGACGAACATCAATAGATGTTTAGTACTAGAAATAGAATCTTCCATCATTATATATCATTATTTGTTGAATTCAACAACATTGTGTATAGAGAGTAGAGAGTACCATTTGAACAGGACTTAACACGCCTTCAAGCATTTCCAATAGTAGATTACATACAGTTGATGCATCTGTTATCAGATGGTCCTGCGGCTTGGATTTGTTGATTTGCACAGCTTGAGACTAAATCGGAAAATGCATTTGGAATCTGCTGGTTTTCTTAAGTTGACTATGATCTCGTAGTTTCTATTGAAGAACTAACTTTGTACCACTTGAATCACGTATTTTAGAATCTATACTTTTTGGTTTAGAGCTACTACAGCAGTGGCGACGACGGTGAAATAGTCTAGAACATCAGGATGGCTTCATTGGCTGAAACTGTAAATCATGAAAATTTAATCACTTCATGGTCAATAATAGTAAACAGAATGATCATTTATATAGTTACAAAGGTATAAGCTCAGAAACGTATTCAAGCGAAAAATATCTCGTGTAAATCAGTCCAAATTCTTCTATTTCGCCGTCAATCATCCCTGCAACCCATAACCATTTCCGAAATTGTTAGCGGCGCCGACAGCTGCAATCCTTTGGTAGGCACTCAGTCTGGTCACGTCAAAACAGTTGGAGCAACGGAAGCCCCCATTATGTTTGATACGGCACACTGCATACTTCCCACAGAATCCACAACGTTGGCCCACTTCCGGTTTCGGAAGCACTCGAGCTTTGCTAACCGCTCCGATTACAAGTTTAGACCTGCAAAGACACAAAATACAAAAGTAACCTCCGCTGAATCAATTCTGGTCAGCCTAAAACGGAATAGTCTTAATGTACTTACGGTCCACTTCCAATTCCGAAACGAGCAAAAAGAATTTCAGCCATTTCAGTGCTACTCAATGTACCGCGAAGTCGAAAAAAAGCGTCCGTGAGGTCATCATCGTTGATCTGGTCGAATCGGATGTGTTTCAGTACTTGCATTGCGCCTACATTCTTCTTCTTGACCAGTTTCTGATGCTTCACCCAACTGCAAAATAGTTTACCTTTTTCTTGTTTGTTTGATTACAAATCCACATTACCAAGATCATCGACTTACTCGACGGCTTTATCCAAAATGAGCACTTCGTTCTTGCTCGCTTGACGCTTCTGGAAGGCACCTGTGGTCGTTTGAAGATTCGAAGGAGAAATAAAGCAGCAGGACTTCTTTCCGCAGTTACAAGTCGTTCCGCCAGGGGCAAGTTTGTCATACTCCATATGATACAACTGGTCTTGCGAAAGTATCCAGGTAATGTCGTCTTCATCGAGCTCCAACCATTCGGTACGCTTCCACATGTCATTGATGTTCCTGGAAAAAACACAAAGCCTTTTAGTTTTCCATTGTAATTGTGTAGAATTCAGAAAAAGATCGGCTCGTAACTCACTTCAGCATGAAGTCCTTCACAGCAACCTTAACACTCTTGATGATCTTGAGTTCCTTGCAATCATAGACCCTTGCGCTTTGGTAGATACGAACTGCATTGGTAACATTGAGGTTGTCGGACGGTTGATAGGGCTGACTAGAACGAACCAAGGCGGTAGCGAATCCTGAGAGCACATTCTGAACTGGTTTTGAATCATATTTGTCAGCAAGACCAACAACAGCGAAGACATCATCGTAAGCGTAGAGTTCAAGTTTCTTGTAACCGTAGAGTAACTAGAAACAAAACAAAATACAAAAACATGTCAAACAGCTGATTCAGCACAAACACAGCAAAGCCCAGATTTTTCAGAATACAAAATGAAAGTTAGAAGCTGTTCACAAACTAACCTTCAAAAACAACCGAAAATCCTCGGGGTCATCTTCTGGTAATGCTATTTCCTGACCTCTTTTCCATGGCTCGCTCAGCATGACATCAAAAACTACTGAAGTTCGCTTCAGTACTACAGAATGAGCTTGAATTGGTACAGAAGCTGGTCCGACGTGGAACTTTAGATCGGTATCTTTTCCAGAAACGGCGTCCTGATACAAGGCGAAGCTCAGATATCCTTCGAAATCGGATTCCTTGTCCTTTGCAACTTCAGTTTTCTGGTTCTGGTTTGCAGCCATGTTGAGCACTAACTAAATAAGTCAGTCTAACAATTCTAATGAATCTTTTAGTTGGATTAATGGACAATTCTGAAATCTTTCAGAGAAATTCTAGCGTTTGATCACTATAATCGTATTTATCAAAAGTAACACAGCTGTATAACATACGTCGTATAATGTTGCTGCGACGAGCTCCAAGCACCCACTGGTTCCAGCATGCAGAATTCCCTAGTCGAGATGCCTTGTAGTGGTAACATGACAGTAATTATTTTGGTCCACGCCTGTGAATCACACCTAACGTTTAGCATTTCTCTGTCACTCGATTATTCTTCTGGTTAACCGAAAAAATTGAATGCCAAAATTGTATCAAATCCCTTTAATCCGAGACTATTTTTTATCAGAATACAAAAATACGTCGACGTTCGACATGGTAAATTGAGCTGAAGATTGAACATCAGTAGTGCAAAATCAAAATGCATTTTAAAATCAAAATCTGCTGGCCATGTCAAGGTTTTCTGAGGTTTAGTATACTGCTGGAGTTGTTGTTTGAAGAACTAACTTTGTACCACTTCACACTTCGGTTACGTGTACTTCACACCGCCTAATGTCGCCGTTTATCTTGAAGACTACACCCAGGATTCAGTCAAACTGCATTAGATTCTTACTGAGCGTTGCTACTCCTACAATCCAAAAATTAAAAGTTAACCAACACCCAAGAACGCAAACATAACTTTTAATTGTATAACCCGAGTCTAGATAGATAAGAATACATACATCATCTCCAGGCAAAATTCAAAACCATTTAGTTAGTAGCTACAGGTTCAATAATAAGAACAATAATACTACATCGCATTCGAAAACATAGAAAAATATGCCCTGAAATGCCGAATCTCGTGTAAAACACATTTGTCCTACATGGGCGGGTCCCAATCATCTTCTGACCCCTGTACTACGGGCGTTCCCCAACCATCGGCTGACCCCTGCTCTATGGGCGTTCCCCAGTCGTGCCTGCAGGTGTAGCAGCGGTAGCCCAAGTCGGTTTTACTGCACGCCGCAAGCCTCCCGCATCGTCTACAATAATGGAGCGTGTGAATTATAGGAAGAGCTCTGGGCTTGCCAAACGATACAAAGTCAGACCTGCAAAGATACAAAATAACAAAAATGAATTCTCCATTCGCAGGATCCCTCCTTCGTCAACTTCAAAACTGCATAGTGTGCACTCACGATCCGCTTGCAATTCCATAACGAGCAAGAAGAATTTCACCCATTTCGCTTTTACGCAATGTATCTCCAAGTCGACCAAGAACGCCTTTGAAGTCACCCTCGCAGATTTGGTCGAATCGAATGTGTTTCAGGACTCGCATGACACCCACATTCTTCTTGCCCAATTTCTGGTGCTTAATCCAACTGTAAAATGAATAGACGACCATTTTTCATTTTCCGGATCCCGTGTTTATATATCCAGATTTAATCATTGACTTACTCGACAGCTTTATCAAGAACAAGCACTTCGTTGTTACTCGCGCGCCGCTTCTGAGCCGAAGAAGAGCTGCAGCAAGTCCTCCTTCCACAGTTACAAAACGATCCCGAGGCAACTTTCACACAGTCCACATGATACAACTGGTCTTGCGAAAGTATAAAGATAACGTCGTCTTCATCGAGCTCCAACCATTCGGCACGCTTCCACATTTCATTGATGTTCCTGGAAGACCATCAAATTTTAATATCAATCAAAACGTTCTTTCAACATAGAAGGCAAAACTGGCTTAGTAACTTACTTCAAAATGAACTTCTTGGCACCCTCTTTAAAACGATTGAGTATCTTGTAATCCGTGCTATCATAGACCTTTGCACTTTGATACATCGGAACTACATTAGCAACTGTCAGTTTGTTGTTGACCAAGCCGGTAGCGTATCGCGATAGGACATTCTGAACTGGAACAGAATCATATTTGTCAGCCAGACAAACAACTGCGAAGACATCCTCGTAAGCACTGGCCGCAAGTCGCTTGTAACCGTAGAGTAACTAGAACAAAACACAAAAACATGTCAAACAGCTGATTCAGCACCAACACTGATCAAAATTGCCCACATTTTCAGAGTACAACCCTCTGCTCAAATTACAAAATGAAAGTAGAAATTGATCCAAAACTAACCTTGAGAAACAATCGGAAATCCTCAGGATCATCCTCTGGTAATGCTAATTCCTGACCTCTTTTCCATGGCTCACTCAACATGACATCAAAAACTACCGAAGTTCGCTTCAGTACTACAGAATGAGCTTTGATCGGCACACGGCTTGGTCCAACGTGGAACGTCAGATCGGTAGCTTTTCCGGAAAGTGCATCTTGGAATAAGGCAAAGCTCAGATATCCGTCGAAATCAGATTCCTTGTCCTGTACTACTTCAGTTTTCTGTTTCTTGTTTGCAGACATGTTGATCACTAAATAAACAACTGAATGAAGATTCTAAAGTTTGTTCAAAATGACAATTTAAAATTTTTCAGAGAAATTCTAGCGTTTGAACCCTAATTATCTCATTTATGAAAGTAACGCAGCTGTAACGCAATGTTGATGCGACGAGCTCAAAGCACCCACTGGTTCCAGCATGCAGAATTCCCTTGTCGATATGCCTTGAAATTTGTCACATGACGCATGTGGCGGTAACAAGTAATTTTTACGGCCCTGGCCTCGAGTCACAGCTACCGTTTAGAGTTTCTTTGCCAATCGATTAAGCTTCGTTACACCGACAAAAATGAATGCCAAAATTGTATCAAATCCCTTTAATCCGAAACTATTTTTTATCAGAATACAAAAATACGTTGAAGTTCGACATGGTAAATTTTGCTGAAGGCAGATCATCAATGGATGTTTAATATTAGAAATACTTCATCATTATATCATTCTTTGTTCAATTCAAAAACATTGTTTATGGAGAGTAGAGAGTACCATTTGCTCAGGACTCAACACACCTTCAAGCATTTCCAAAACGTAGATTACATACAGTTTATGCATATGTTATGTCCACGGACTCTACGACCTGGCAAATTGTAGTTCCCGCAGCGGGAACATTGCGATTGCGGGATAAGGTGCATTGTTGCTGTTTGCCGAGCCACTTCAGGGAGCTTCCTGGCTTTCACAGTCGATACAAATTTGGACCTGCAAAAAATCCCCTCAGGAGTCAAACTGATCCACTGACTATTTTTTAACTTCAAGCGTAAATGATTCACTTACGATCCAGACACTCTACCAAAAGTTGGCAAAACAATAGTGTTCAGCTCTGTCTCTGTCAATGCACCGTCTGGAACTTCCCGAACAGCTCCACGGAAGTCTTCCGGGTTCATAAGCGAGAAGCGGACGTGTTTCAAGACTCTCATAGCGAAACCGTCGACATCTCCCTGTTCTTCATCAGCTGGACCTTCGCCAGCACCAGCAACTGTCATTGATCGGCGATGTGCAATCCACCTAGATAAAGCACAACAAAACCAATTTCAACTTGCACCCTCACATGAATGCCGATCGATTGAAAAACTGTAACAGCATCACTCACTCCATAACCTTGCGAAAAATGAGGACTTCGTTTTCACTCTCGTACCGCTGCTTAGGTCCACGTTTGGGATCAGAGCAAGTCGGACAACAGGACCCATCACAGTTACTTGAGGAATTTTTCATAACCGTTTGGGAGTCAAAATGGCACAGGCTGTCATTGGACAAGATCCAGACAAGAGCTTCCTCATCAAGTTCCAACCACTTGGTGTCCTTCCACAGATCATTGATATTCCTACAGGTCATAACATTTTGTTAATGCTAGAAACTTGATAAGACGGACGAGTCACTTATGATTGGATACTTTTGACTTACTCTAGAATGAATTCACAAGCAGCATCCTTGACAATCTTGATACCAAACTTCTTAGCGCTCAGATAGATCGGAATGACATTAGCAGCAGTTAGCTTATTGGCGGCCAAGTCTTCAGCAAAGTCCGAGAGCACCTTCTGAACATGAGCGGATCGGTAATAGTCAGCAAGACGAACCACTGGGAAGACATCCTTGTAGTCATCAACTTTCAGTCCAGTATAGCCGTACATCAGCTGTAACAAAACCAAGTGGATGTAATTTAGATGTAATCTAAACATGAAGTATATATTATGCGCCAGTTCGAAACTTTACCTTCAGAAACATGCGAAAATCTTCAGGATCGTCTTCTGGCAAGGGATCAACTTCTTCACCTCTCTTCCACCGTTCAGAAAGCATGGTGTTGAAGAATTCCGACATTTGCTTCAGAACTGCTGCATGAGCTTGAATCACTACCGAATTCGGCCCAACTTTCAACTCCAGATCTGTATCTTTCCCAATCAGCGCATTTTGATACAACGCAAAACCCAGAATTCCGCTGTACTTCTGGATTTGTTCAGAATTATCTACAACTTCTATCCAAAGCTCGTTTTCAGCCATTTTAACTTTTTTTAAAGTTTTTTTCTACAGTTCAAGCGACCAAATTTTGCAAAATTTCAGATGATTTTAAAGTTTAGAACGAACTGGTAACAGAACACAACCACACAAGTTGGAGAAGAATGAAAGCAAGCCGAAGTTTTGAGCGTAAAATCCTCATCGACAGACAAGCGCGAACTTCAAAAGCCGTCGGGGCGGCAATCAAAACTTTAAACTATCGAAGCATATCATAATCAACATATAATGTCCAGGAGTAATCGACATGTCAAAAAAGTTTATGTCGCATAATCAAGAATATTTAATTGTTGTTGTAGCCCGAGGGCAGATACATAAATAAGAAACATTGGTTCCATACAGAAGTTTAACGTAAGCAGTTTATTTCCGAAAAAGTCAATGGTAGTACAAGAGTACACAATCCTACAAAGATAAAATATCCTGAAAAGCTGTGAAACTTTCATGAGCATCAGCATATCCTTTGTACCTCAATCTCAGCAAGCCCAGTCATCAGCCATCGTTGACCGATACCGTTGGCAACCGGCAACTACGTCGACCCCTTGCTGGACGCTCGGCCCGCTTCCCTCGTGGAATAGCAGGTGGCACAAATGCATCCCAAACCTTCGATACGGCACACAGTATACTTCCTGCAGCACCTACAGCGTTC
>JAQGBJ010003032.1:0-14040 GCA_034698345.1 Sphaeridia pumilis
TCAACTAGGACGCCGGCATCCGCCGCAAACTTTGCCCAATTTGGACCGCCGTTCATATCCACCGCCAAGTTCCAGTCTAGCCAACCGCTCACCCAGTTTTGCAGGTCCTGTGTAATTTCAACAACAAATCGACTTGGTTTCAAGTGTGTTTGGGTTCTTAAATGATGTTGAGTTTATATAGTAAACGTTTAACAAGAGCCAAGGCAACAAATAACTTTGAGCAATATTTTGAGAAAAGCCATAAAAGCCCATTAAGATATTGTCAAATCATTGCTTGGTGTTTTACCCGGTCAAAGTTTTGTCAACTTGTTATATTACTTGTTGTTATCAAAGTAATTTTGTTCTTGTCTTGTTGTTCTCCAGTGTAATAGCCAATGTTTCGCCAAAACCACGCCTTGGACATGTTACCACTGATTTTGCTACTACAGAATCTTTCGAAATGGCATCGAAAATACTCACCGTGATAATAGCGCTCAAGTAACGCTCCGCCCTTTCCCAACTTCCTGGAATGACTTTGTCCCGCTCCCATGGCGTAAATCCTACATTAAGTAGAAATGCAAAATATTAATCTTCTTTTCCAAGTAGGATTATGAACCTACAATGGTAGTTATGGCAAGGCCTGAAGAAAATTTTCGCAAACTTTCGCCAACCACAAAGTCGCCCAACATAATCTTCTCAACAAATATCCGATTTTGCAAGAAAGACATCTAAAATCTCAAGTCCGAGTAGCAAAACATATTTTTACAGTATGTAAAGAAAAATTTGAACGTGTATTAATTTACAAGGCACTAGGAGACAGCCAGCCAAAAATTGACATACTGTAAAACACCCACTTGGCTTAAATATCCCCAGGTCGTAACTTGGTGTAAGTTATATGCGTACACATGGAGAGAATGTCAAATAATTTTGTCAAATTCACTCGCCGCCTTCATTAATTTATATATTCCCGCGACCAAAGTCGCCCACGAGTAAATCATCTTGCCCTTGCAGAATCTACGGTTCTAGAGCCAAGTTTCTCTATTTCGCCGGCTCCAGATTTGTAAAAAGAATCTAGGCGTATTATTCATGGCCAAAAATTTGGGATCAAGTTTCAATAGATTTATATGCTTATCAGGGAGCTTCAGTAGAAAAATAAAATTTGTTTGCTTGTTGTCTCAAGTGGAAAAAATTCCAGAACGCATTTTAGCCCCAGTTATGAAAATAATGGCAAAACAAATTGTATAAGTAGGTTATAGCATCAGTGCGTACTGTCTGGGTTTACTGAAGCTCCTTGGGACCAAATTCATACAATTTTATTTGCCTAAATTTTTCTTTACTCATATTCGCAAGAGTATGAACGATACGACTTGAAGGAAATGTCGTTGCTTTATGCCAAAAAATCCCTTGCGAATATATTAGCTAAATCCTAGAATAAATCGCAAGTCAAGATATTTTCCCATTCTTTTGCTCCTCCAGTATCCTCTAATACTAAAGTGGAAGAAGGATTTCCCGCCGGAATACTTGCGCCAATTCTAGCTTCCCTAGCGTCTAAGAAGAAGAAGGACATCCATATGCATTTTGCAAGTGGGTCCCTCGTCTATTCTACAAGATCATATGTGTGCATTTCCTCCCGATCCAGAACAGGCCCCTTGACAATATTTTTCGCAGAATTTGCTCCAAAAATGGAAGACTTAAAAGGAAGCAGTGGCAGCGTCGGATCATAATATTTCACGTTTAACTTTAAATCACAAGGTGATTTATGTCTTTCCATAGAGGAAAGAGGGAGGAAACAACAGATGCATGCAACTTTCTGGTATCAAAAACCGCTTAAAACTTGTCCCTCGGTTTCTGTATACACCAAACAAACTTTCAAAGATATTACAAAGATCAACGGAATCACGGCTGCTGATGATATTACAAAGATCAGGCGGGAAAATAGATCCAAAGTAACTTGTCGTACTAGAACCAGGCTATCCCACGCATAAGTATATGGCGAATCCGCCACTAGAATTTAAATTCCGCGCTTACCAAGACAAGCTTCCGTTTGAATTATAAAGTGTTGAGGATACTGGCGATGAACGCGGCTAAGAACGTCGGCTCCCGTGAGAAAGTCAAAGTACCAATGAGTTCCCATTCCATCGACGTACTTGGCCGATGAGTTGACTCCGAGTATCTGTTTCAAAAAAGAGGAAGCATTTTAAAAGAAGATAACGGAATCGCAAAGCATACTGTGAAACTAATAGAATTGTTTAGATTTTTCTATAAAAAACGTGGACTATCATAGCTGCTTACATCCTTGGCCCAAGTAGGAAGTGCGCCTTTATTGTCGTCGAAAATTATGATGCGGGTGTTAAGATCTTGTCTCTTTTCCTTCAAAGACGGTCCTAAATGGTTTTCAATCCAGTTTCGCATGTCCCCGGATTTCCAACCCATGCAATTAAATGGGAAGCCGAGAACGAATCCGTTAAAAGGCTCGTTTCCAGTCGTTACGCCCCAAACAGGGATACCGAAGTTCCGGTAAGAGTCGAGAAATCTATAGACAAGAATGGGCATTCACCTCATTACTTTTTCCATCTCGTCCAACAGTAGCTCGAGCTTCAGTAGCTCGAGTTGTAGTAGCCACTGAATTCTTCTAAAACTGTAGAAAAAGTCGTATTGAAGTGAGACCATTTTCAAAAGTCTTTATTCTACCACTCAAGTCTTTGAAATGGTTCAAATACTGGGAAAACCTACTTCTTTTTTAACTCAATTTACACCTGCAGAAATTGCCAAAGCGGAAATGGCAAAGCTTGGCCATGGTGAAAGTGAAATCCTGGGATTTCAGAAGATACTCCAAAGGTAGTGGATTCTCGTGTTACTTTTGGAAACGGCAATTGTTTTAAGGTTTATTATGGCGGCAATGGCAGTGGTTGAAAAAGCTTACTTGATGATATAATCAGCCCACGTCTGATAATACTCTTTACGAAGGACACCAGCTCCGTTTAGTTTGTTGTTGCTCTTCATCCACACGGGGGCGCTCCAGGGAGAGGCGACCAGTTGAAGTGTGTTGTTGGAAAGTTTCAGGGCTTCCAGGATAAAGGGAATCTGCGATAAAAATTTTGATTTTTATTATTTAGCACGGCCGAATATATTTTTGCAAGTATTTGAAGGTGAGTTGAAGAGATGCTGAAATTTACCTTGTACTTGTAGTCTTCAGGTTGGAGAGCAAAATGCGTAAGATTGACATCCGGTTCTTTGCCCCGATCATCGTAGGTGTAAGGCCGTGTAGAAAAGTCGGTGCCGCCAATTGGGACTCGGCCAAGGTTGTAACGATTTCCTTCCGGAGCAAAGTACGATCTGGATGGAATCAATACACGTGTTTGATTCACAACTTTTAGTGGGACTTGAGACGCCTCTACACACTTCCCCTCCTGGCCCAGTCAAAGAAATCCCACTTTTCCTATTTATGACTATCCCAAGTATTTTGGCCGGAATCCAGCTTACAAAAGTTGTTCGACAAAAGCCCAAGAAGTTTTACCTGAGCAAGTTGGTCTGAGTCGCATTACTTAACGTGGCGATATTAATTCCCGCCGCGTCTGTGAAGGCACCGCCAATGCCAATTATCTTCTGGTACTTTTGCTCTCGGCGTACAACCAGTTTGACTAATCGATGGCGCGTGGGAAGATTTAGTACTGAAATTTTTAAAGGCAAAAAAGACAATTAAATTTTATCTTTTTTAGTCTAGGTCAAGCTTAAGTACGGGTTTCAAAACATTTTTAAAAATATTTCTCACGTTTATCAAAATCAAGGTTACAATAATCAGCTATCGTTTAAAAATTACACATGTATACAAAATATTCTTTTTGGATGCAACCACGGAAATTCAAGTTTCGTTTCCGGCCTCTGTATTATATAAATGGAAATAAAACTTCCCCTGTGGCATTTTTCGTTCATCGGAATGCAACTGGAGAAAACATGCCGTTCAGTCTCTCTCTCTCAATATTCATTGTGTTTCCCATAGCTATATAACGTTCACATCAATCAAAATTTTTTCCTGGAGAAATTCTCCCTCTTCTCCAGTTTCCAGATGCGATCTTCTATTATTCTGGAGAAAGGTGAAGTGGTTCTGATGTTATACACTCTCCTCATAGTCCTATAAAATGTATACGGCAAAGATTGCAATCTCTCACTCTGTGGGCAATAAATCCGTCAACATTTCTTCTACTCTTCTTCTGGTATTTGTCGTATTCCATAACGGCCTATATATAGAAATCTAGCTGGAGAGTTTCTAGAATTCTAGTTTCTATCCTACAGCTAGGAAAGGCAGACAGACAGACAGAAGCTGCTTAAGATGTATTCTACTATCGATCAGATATATACGACGAGCTGATACTTCTTCATTTGTATTCAACAAACCCATCGGTCCAAAGGGACTCGTGGTAAATTTATCCGGCATTCAGTCACTCACTCAAGTCACTAGCAAATACCCGGTTTCAGCCTCACTCACTCAGTCAGTATAACAAATTTTGTGAATACTTGCTTCCACAGCTATTCTTGCCGATTTAATCTTGTTCCTCACTTTTTGATATTTTGGACAGGAATCTCTTGCAAAAATTTTCTTTCTAGTATTTCTACGGTTATTCGCGGCTCATTTGACTTGAGAGATTTTGTAAACAAAATCTTGTTCCTTCTTTACAAGAGAAATGAATAGACGTGTATGTGTGTGTAGACTTTTAAATTTATAGCTTTCTTACCCTCAAAGCTTTCCCTGATGGAGGCATAGAGATTAGCTCTTTTTTGTATTCATGTCAACCCCTTAGGTATTAACCTACCCTAAGCCGTCTGACGGTAAGACCGAAAAAGAGACAAGGACATCTAGAGAAGCCTAAAGACTTTTGAAAGTTTCTATAACCAAAAAGATTTCTTGTGGCTATGCTGTTATACAAGCTAGAATCAATACAATTTTGTATATGAAGTTTCTGCATTTCCGGAGCTTGAAAATATATTTCTTGTACTTGTATGTAACGAACATGGTTTCTGCGTTATGCATTTAAATTAGGTGACGGAACCCGCAATATTCCAAGCTGAACCATATACATATCCGGTTCTTTTGAGCTTTCTCAAAATGACCTTGGCCACGGTCAAGGTTCATAAAATTTCTATCTCATCTACAGTATATAAGGCTGTCTTGGAGTTTTGGCAAGAAGAAAATATCACATGTTGCGAATTATTTGTGAACCAAAAACTAGCCTACTGAACTCACCAAAGTTGAAGGTCTCCGCCAAGTTGCTGACCATTGGAAATAGCGGGGGAGCCTTGCTTCGATCCAAGTCTTCTAGTTTGTTATTGAAGCGTATCCTCGTTTTGGTCATCCGCTGTCCAGACTTGGACGACGTGTAGACTTGAATCAGGTTGTTATCAGGAGGAATCAAAGAAGAAAGCTCGACAAGGTCTTCCGGTTCAGCTTGGTCACAGTACGTAGAGTTGCAGACACAGACGATTGATCCTCGGCCGAAGTCCTTTGGAATGCATGGTAAAGCATCGGCGGGCGAAGTCGTCCTCTCAGCCAAAACCGTCGTCGTCGCCAACAAGGCCAGGAGCAATAGCAGATTTAGGGTTCCCGAAACTGTCGTATAATCAAAATGGCAATTCGTATGCGCTTTCTCTCAGCATTACACAACACATCAACAACCTTGGAAGAAAATCCCGTCTTTCTTTACGGTATCTCAAGCTATTGGAACGCTTGTATATATTTCTAGCCTACAAAACTATTCAATTCGACAAAAAGATTTCCTTGTTTCCTGTACTTTCAATGCTGGATTATCTACTAGAGTCCTAGTATTTTTCAGCAACGAGTCAATCTCGTAAGGATTTGCAACCAAAGCTCTTTGTGAAAGACAGTCGTTTGTTAACAAGAACTGGTATACACAAAAGTGCAAAAAGCATTGAAACCAGCTTACGTCGTCGTCGTGGTTAAGTAAAGTACGGTAACTTTGAAGTCTTCCACAAAAAACGGCTTTCAAAATGTATACCCGATTCAATGTCTCCAAGGAAATCTTATGGAAAACAATCGCAAACTTGTCATATCGCGGGGCAGGCTTTTACTGATCTTTTCACGGCAAAAATCCAAGGGTATAGTAGTAATCTGTCCATGTGTAAGGTAATTTTTTGGGTTTTTGTTCAACGGTATGTTTGAATCTGTATGTATTTTTTGGGCCAAAATTGGCAGGTGTCGAAGACCAAAACATGGAGCGGAACATGTGAAACATTTCGTTTGTCGCCGGCCAAAAAAGAGAGAGAAACTTTACAACAAGAATTGTTGCTTTCTTGTGTCGGATATCGTGAAACCGAATGAGGCGTATACTGATACAATGTTTTTCTGTTATGTATATGTGTTGCAACTTGTATTGATTCTTCCGTCATTGTGGATGGCGCCCGAAATGGTGTTTTCCAAATCCTCGGATGCTTTCTTTCTTTCTTCGTATATAGGCATCAACCTAATTCTCCTCGCTCAAGTAACCAAACGAGATCATCATGAGCCTTACAAACCTTTTCCATTTTCCCTATTCTCCCTTCCTTCCGGTTCTTTGCTCGTTTTTCCTATACGTTCTCGTATATAGACGTAAGAATGGATTGATTCCAAACAACAAACTCAGTCAGTAGTCAGCCGCCAGGATGCGCCAAAATTTTCTCACAAAGCCTCGTCTGCCTAAAGGGATGATGATGGGATTGACAATTGAGTGGTTTCACCGGCTTGGTTTTTGTTTGCTACAAAAAGTGGAGTTCCCGGGTCCAAACCAAGGAATAATCAATAAAAAAAGGCTTTATCTGCAAGTTTCAATTCTAAAAGGATTCGGCTGAATCTGAAAAAAGGAAAGTTTTCTCCGAAACTGGATGCAGTTTTTAATGACCGAACATTAGAGCTTCATTGTGGTCATTTTTACGAGATGTACAGCTAAAGTTTACTATTTCCAAAAGTTAATTTGTATTGCTCGGCTTATTTGAAGGCCAGCACAATGCCGATGACTGTCCGAAGCACAAAATCGAGAAACAAAATGATCGATTCTCGTTCAAATGTTCGAATTCTTCCCACCCAAACACCTTTGGTTGATATTGCCAAAATCTTGCGCTGCATCACCGGCGAATTAATTGCAGCTCTGTTGCGCATCATTTGCCGTTTGACCGACTCGAGCTGAGCTGCTACAGAGGGCGCTTTGTAGAATGTTGCCGGATAGCACGAAGTAGAAAGGATTCCGGAGTTCAAAATAAAAATCGTTACGAACAAGCTGTCTATTTCAACAAGAGCTATGGCAGATAGGCAAATGACACTAAAAGAAGTAATGCAAACTTTGAGTGCAAAAATGGCGTCAGCATTGCCGACGTTGAAGATACGTAAGGAGACAATGAAAATCTGAAGTCTTTGCCACACTCGTTCCGGGTTTGCAGATTTCCTCAAAGGTCTACAAGAACCAGAAATAATTCAAAAAATGATCAAACTCGCCTCCAATTAATGTAGTTTTCCGATACCCGCAAATCGCTTGATCGATAGCTGCCAACCACACCTGGAGAAACATCATCTGAGACATGACCAATGAAAGAACCAGACAAAACACAGGACTAAGCGACATGAAGTCCAAAAGGACCGCCGCAGCCCAGAGAGCAGTGTGAAGCCGTTCATCGGTCAAGTGGCCTTCGTTGCGAGCCCAGTAAACGATGAACTGAAACTGCGCAGGCCAATGTGGGTGCCAAGCCAACAACAAGTTTACAAGAAGTATCGTTGCGTACGATGCTGGCAAAAATACGAAAACAATCAAATTTTGGATTTTAAACTCATCCACTACTGCAGCCGAGTATCGCCAAATGAAGTTCCAAACTGAAACGAACTCAGTCAAACGATTGTTTGCAAAATACGCTATAAATGATGTGACAGGGCAAGCAAACACCAAAATAACATGCATAGGCAGGAAAATGAGGTCCAGATAACGCTCATTCTGGAGAGAATAAAAAAGGCCTCCGATGATCAAAGTAGTTCGAGCGACTGTTAAACCGATGATCAGCCACCAATGAAATTTCTTTTTCAGGGAATTGTCACAAAAAACTGGCAGTTCGCACTCGTCTTTGTCCACTTTGACTGGGATGCCATAGAATTTGGCAAAATGACGTAGTATGCCAAGGTTCAAGAGTACGGCGTTTGAGTAGGACTTAAAATACGCCAACTTCATAATGGTCGCCCGTTTCAAATTTGGGGTTAAATTGTGTGAAATTACTCTCAATTGTGGTTTACTAAAACGCCACAGTACTTCGTGTACAAGTAGGGACGACAGGGAGACTTTCAAAACTTCCAGATACATCAAACACCTTGAAACGATTCAAGGCAGAACCAGCGTCTTCTTCTTGTGATGGGTGATAATGCCAATTAAGGTTGAGATTGAACTATTTCTGGTGACTGGTGACAACAGAAAACATGTGTATGACGTTAACTAACTTGATTAACTTCATTAACCGATGAGAGGCAAGAATCCTCAAATGTCGTTCGTGGTGTCAGATATACATGCGGACTTGTTGATTAAAACGTTCAAATGCGAATGCGATGATTGACAGCAGGCAGTGGTTTTGTAGATTAATATTGTGCATAGCTATTACTTAGGAGAACTGGAAATTCCCTTCAAGCTTTGACACAATATGCTCACCTATTTAAGAACGGAACAACAACTATAAGTTGCCAAAAAACCGAATCCAACCAGATCCAAAAAAAGTCAAAAATTTCTCGAATATATACGCGATATGATTGATCCCAATTGAATCCAGCTTAGTTAGTATTTCCAGGCTATGAAAATTGGCAAATTTTTGCAACTTTGCGGAATTAGATTATGGTCAGTCGCTATGTTGTAGGTTATGGTCGTACAGAGAAATTGCAGGAATTTTGTTCTTAATTAAGTACTGGAAATTCTTGTCAGCGTATGTGGAAAATAGCTAGTTGCCCTGGGACCATCGTGTTCAAGTGGGCTTTTAATTTGGGTTGCGGTCTGAATATTTACGAGTGTAAAACTAGGTATTCGCTTGCAGAAATGATACCAGCAATATTGCGGATTAATACTTCCAAATATGTACCAAATGATTTAGTTCAACTTACGGGAAATTTTCCGGCTTATAGAAATATACATGTTGTCCAATTTCCTGGTACAGTAGGCAACAACACTTAAAACACGGAACTGTTCAACATGTTAATGTAATCCAGCAGGAAGATCACCCAAACTGTTCACTTGACCACGTTCAAACATAAACTGCCGACATAACTGACGTTTAAGCAGATACTCGGCCGCTAATTGAACTGAAGGTAAAACGTGATGGACAAAAAGCATATAAACAAAGGAAGGTATTTTGCGGCAAAAAATCTGCGAATTCTCTCAAGAACTTGTTATCAAAGCCGACGATGCCACTCAATCAGCCACATCGCATCAAATGCCTATGATTCATAGCAGTTTAATGTTAAATGTTAGCAATCATAACGTGAAGTGATCTGACGATGATGACCTGGTCGAAACTAGAAGCCCTTGAATGAAGTAGTAATTACAATCCTATCGCAGTACATGTATTTTTCAAACATTCCTCATGATATTGCCAAGGGCTGGCGAAGGGCTGCTATAAGATTTAACCATTGACAAGTGCACATGCAACGTTGCAATGTTTGCGTGCAAGAAATAAACTTCTTTCACGCGGTTGATTGCATGTACACGTTAAGGTTGACTGCGTCCTTGAGACAGGTTATCGCGTTTGTTTAATGTGTGGTGGTCTGCTTAGTGTTGAGTTCTTACGGTATAGATATACATAACGTGAACATTGCCAAGGTAAGTATATTTGAACGGATGAGAACTGCTGAGTAACTATAAGGAAGATCGAGAGCTTCAAGTTTACCAACGTGGAGACACAAAAGTTGCGATTTTCGCCATTAAAAGAGGTTAACCATTCGTCTTTCGACATTGACCAATATTTTGCATTTTACGGTATTGATTTTATTAAGTATTGACCAAACGGAATCTATTGGCAATCATAAGTTGTGGGTTTCTGTTCTGACGACAGAAAATAATTGTTGGCAATTTCAGAACTGAAGAAAGAACCAGGAAACGGTTGCTAAATTCATATATTTGCTACAGTAAAAGTTGTAGACGCCCTTACTGTTTAAAAGCAATAACAATACTGACTACTTGATTAATTAAAAATCCAAAGAAAATTAGCATTGATTCTCGTTCAAACGCTGTGAAGCCTCCAACCATTACACCTTTTGTCGGAAGCGATGCAAGTTGTCGTCGAGTCAACGGATCAGTGTTTCTTCGAAGAAGTTCCATCTTGGTTCTTTGAAGTTCTTTGGTAACGGTGTAGGCTTGATGATAGATACAATAATAAGATGGCGGGAAAAGGAGGCCAACGTACAGTATTTCGAACTTGATCAAAATATCAGTTGTTTTGATCAACAAAAAGGATGAAATTCCAGCAATGCCAAATGCCAGAAAGCTCAACTTGAACACGAAAATAATTATTGAATTCCCACAGTTGAAGAGACGGAGCAAAACGGAGAGTTCCTGAATTTCGGCCCAAACGACATTGAAGCTTCTGCTGAACTTTGTAGACCTTTTATACGCAAGGAAAAATGTGAGAAAGAGAAGAAATTCAACAATAAAATAATATATGTCCACATCCTTACCTAGTAATACGGTCATGCATGAGGTTTGACCAGACTTCGAAAAAGACAATATGGGTCACAAATATCAAACACGAAAGTGTAATTAACGCATGAATTGCAAGAATGTCAAAGGCGTTAGCAAGGACCGTCAAAACATAGTATAGTAGTGACCTGTCAACTAGAATTCCTCGGGCATGCGCACACCAAGGAAGGAAGCGCAAATGGACCATCCATTCTGGATGCCACAATACCATGAGACTTCCGAACCAAGAAAAAATAATGACACATGCTGGAGTTATGCAGTACAAGTAGAGGTGCTCCAGTTTAAAAGTAACCACGTTTTTATACTTGATTAAGGCGTTCCAGATTTCGACGAATTCATATCCATGTGTCGAAAAAGTTAAGTAGGTTACCACCGTGGTATAAGTGTAGCCGAGAGCTAAGCAAAAATGGATGGTCCCAGCAGCGTCGAAGTTGTCTACAGCGGTGGAAAAGTTGACAATAAGCGTGGTCGTCAACGCCATGGAATTAAGTGCTAGCAGACCCCAACTGAAGTACCAGCAGGTAGACTTCCAGGCGGAAGTGTTGATTAGAAGCGTTTCATAGTCTTCAGAGACATTGATCGGAACGCCAAAGATTTTGGAATAAACTTTCAGGAATAAAATGTTCAAAAATACGGCATTGCCAAAACTTAATTTTTCAAAGTATTGCCACATGGTTTCAGACACGATTACTAACGTTCTACGTTAGCAGGAATTTTCTCGGTTAGACTCTTGGATGAAAAATACACAGGACTGTTGTGTTTTTGAAACGCACGAGTATGATGTATTGAACGGCAGTTTATGCACTGTCGACTGTCAGTCAAGTGTTAATGTCTACACCAATCTGTCTATACGAAATTAGGACACATTGTCAATCGTTTATTCAAGCCCATCATAACCCGCGATAACATAATGACAGCGACATACGTATAAATATCAACCTTGACAACCCAGATAGACACTGTGAGCCATGAAAATTGTATTGTCTGGAATCGGAATCACCTCACCTGTTATGAGCAATGACAATACTGACCACTTGGTGGACAAGAAAACCAACAAAAATGAGCATAGACTCACGCTCAAATGCTCTAAAACTGCCAACCATGACACCTTTGTTCGGTATCGACCTTAACCTTTTTTCAAACGAGGGCTCGAAATTTTGGCGATTCTGCAGTAACTCAACCTGGGATCTCTGAAGCCCCTCAGTCACAGAATAAGCTCGATGATAAACACAAAAATAAGATTGTACGAATAAAATTGCAATGTAAAAAATTTCAAACTTGACTAGCGGATTAGGGATTTCGGCAACCAGAAATGAAGACAGTCCAACGACACTAAATCCAAGGAAGCTAACCTTGAAAATAAAAACTACTGTAGATTGTCCGGCGTTGAAAATTCGGAGGATAACCAAAAGCTTCGTCACATCTGCCCAAATAGCGTTTGTACTTTTCACAGTGGACCTTAAACAGCAAAAACTTTTTTCAGCTATGTTGAACAACCCATAGCTCTGCATGCAAACACTTTACTCACCCTTCAATGCAACGTTCCATCAGGCTTGACCAGGTATCGAAAAAGACGACATGAGTGACAAATATTATGAACGGCAACGTCAAAATTATATGCAGAGCAAAAATATCGAGGATGTTTGCCAGAATATTAAAACTATGGTACAACAATGATCCGTCAATTAGAAATCCTTTGCCCTTTGCCCACCAGGGGAAGAAGCGCAAGTGAACCATCCATTGAGGATGCCAAATCAGAAGTGCACTCCCAATCCAGCCGCAGAGAGAAACTGAAATTGGAATCAAGCCGTACAAGTACAAGTGCTCCATTCTGAACTTGACAACATTTTTGTGTTTCAGCAAAGCGTTCCATATTTCAACAAAGTCGTAGCAGTGTTTGAAAAACACGAGATAACCGGTCACTGCCATGTATGAGTAGCCCAAGGTCAAGTAAAAGTGAATAGTTTCAACTGCAGCGTCCCAGCTTTCGCCGACAGCAAAATTCATAATCAACATGGTTGTCAGAAGCACAGACTTGAAGACCAACAAACACCAGGTAAACTTCCATTGAAACTTCTTCCATGAAGAAGTGTCAACGCGAAGGGTTTTCTTGTCATCCGAGACGATTACCGGGTAACCAAACACTTTTGCGTAAATACGCAAGAAAGTGATGTTTAGCAGAACTGCGTTCGCAAAGCTTAACGGTTTGAAATAATTCGGCATTGTTGCAGTTAATTCCTGGAATTGTGATTCCTGAACGGTTGACGAAATGCGATTAATAGCTAACATGCCTCTCCACCTTGGGTATTTATAACGTATCCGATGATTAAACATTCTGAAAGCTGGATCACATTACCAGTCACAAGAGAGGCTTTCACTGTCAATATAGTGACAACAAGAAGTCAGTTAATGGAATAAGCTAATTCTCTAAAAGAGTTAGCCCGGAAGAAAACACATATAACGGTTCCGTCCTACTTATCATAATCGTTACGGCCATGGCTGCTTGCACGAGAAGACCACCAACGGAACTCCATTAAATTATCATGAGCATTTTGTTGATTTATTTATAGATAGGTTATGACAATGCCGGCAACTTGATTAGCAAGAAATCAAAAGAAAATTACGTTCTTGTATATATAGTAAGACAGTCTTCAAAATCTCAAATGAGAGAATTTACTTTGAAAATGCGCCATAGAAATTTTGCGCTACTGACCACGACAAAAATCAAAGGAAACATGGAGTTTCATATCAATGTAATGATTAACTTGTCAGGATTGGCGAGAACTTTTTTTCGATGCGAAAACAAATGACTTTGGGTTTTTGTTCCCAATTTTTGTCTAAAAACACATAAGCAACGACGTTTTTTTCTGTATCCTCAGTGTCACCTGTCCTGAAAGATTTTACTTTTCTGCGTGTCTTCAAAATGAACGTTTTTAGTCTAATTCAATATTTTTCATCTGGATAAACACACGGATTTTTTTAGTTAAAGAGAAGTTGTCATTCCTTTACTTAGTAGAGTATTTAATTTTCAAGGGGCATGCCTCAGGCTGTCATTCAAAATGTCAGATTTAACATTAATGCATATTGGTATGTAAGTACATACACCTAAAGCTGATTAAATTATGGCTTTCACTGAAATTAGGGCCTCACTTCTCATTATCTTTAGCGATCTAACCTTGGCCCTCTCAAATCTGGAAACTCTGGTAACTTCAGCTGCCATTCCACACTTGAGCTTTGTCTGTACAAGTCGTAACTGCTTAAAAATTGAATCCGGATTTCGTAAAATCTTTTAGAAGCCACATCGAGAATTTTAACGAAACTTAAGCAAAAAACAACTCTAAAAATGGCCCTTAAAACC
>JAQGBJ010003033.1:0-14034 GCA_034698345.1 Sphaeridia pumilis
CAGCAAATGGCATACACTGAAAAACAGGAAATTGCATCTTCAGTACTCTGCAAGAAGTTCAGCAGTTCAGCTTTCAACCTTGCAAAAAGTAAACACGGTCAACGAGTTTCCAAACACTTTATCCTGCTGTAAAGCCATTAACGTTCTTATTTTTTGATATTTAATATCACAATTTCGGCGACGCTATCTCAAGTACATCTTCATAAGTCTGTTCAAGTGGAATCCTTATAAAAGGTACTGGTGACGATGGTGATAGGGTCGAAAAGTTGGTATTGTGGTTTGGTTCAGGAGTAAATGGGTTAAAGGTCGGCTTTGTTATTGTTGTTGTTGCTGCTGTTATTGAGCCTCTTTTCGTCGTAGTTCCATTAGGAGTCCCATTGACGTAGACTACTTTTGAAGTGCCCATTTTGATACTTCCGTTGTTATACTCGATTCCCGATGGCAGAAGTAACCCACCACCGTTCAAAATGACGTCCGGGTCTTTCAAGTTGACAAATTTGACTCTTCGACTCTTCTTTGGTGGATGCAGGTTCCGTCGATTCGGACTTGCTAATACACCACCACCGGTGTTCCTCAAAGAACCAGCAGGAGTCCGCAATCTGCTAGCAGCGTTGGGTGTATCATATCGGCTAGCGGCGTTATTATGATGGCTTCCGTTTGGGTAGACCGGAGCGCCGTTAACTTCATACAGTGGACGCAATCCATTACGACCGCCATAAGCCGCTGAAGTGTTGATTTGGCTCGAACTGGTCGCCGCGCAGAGGCATTCAGCTCGGGGCTTCCAGCGTACTCGGACTTTGTATGGGATTCTAGGAATACAGTTCAAGCATTATTATTACATGATCAAGTTGTCACTAATTCACTGACTTGAATTGAAAGAAACTAGTTAGTTTCCTTTTGGTCTCGTAATTAATTTGACATCAGATGGCACATAATATGATTTTTATAATGTAATATTATTTCCTAAGGGCCAGTTCTGACAGGTACTGACAATAAAGGAATCCAGCCAGGCAAAATCCAGGTCAAGTTCCCCCTTGTCCAGACTGGAATTATTAACCTACTTTTTTAACTCATTGGCAACTACATACGCAGAATTTTTTCTCCCATACCCTCCAAAAATTGTTGTGCTTTTTCCTAAAAACTTTAATATACATACGCAGAATTCTGGATTTTTTCACGACTATTTAAAATTCTACACAGGTCAATGCTGCGGGTTCTTTAATCCAGCCAGATCGAATAACACTTTTGCTTGACATGTGCTACGGGTTCAAAAGGTAAGTCTGATGGTTCAACCTGGCGTAAATCCTTATTTCCACAGCAGCATTAGTTTTGCTTATATAAAAATTCTGTGACTGCTTCCCCGAAAATCCTCCTTATGGCTTGTATGCTACTTTCTACAGCTAATAGAAATTCTACCCGTCTGGTCTAGAAAGTCTGGAAATGGTTGCTTTCATCCTCAACCTATATGCTGACGGATTAATTCATGGGGCAAAAAAGAGGTCGTCTTGTAAGCTACTTTGTATGCAGCGGGAAAAGGTTGAATCAAATTTCACCCCAACTCACTTTCACCACACACTTCTCTACTGACACTACTCTTTCGACCTATGTACCACAAGAGTCAGTCAAGCGTCAACTGAAATTTTGCAAGTTTCTCAAGCTTCAGGACCAGAACCATATGAACTCTTAGATATTCCTATTGCATGAAAGCGGCCTACTATATATACTACTTTCGTAACGAAGAAAAATGGAATCATTCGCTGCTGCATACCTTGTGTCTCCTCGCTGAAACCTCTGGCCATTCCAAACAGTATTGGTATTTTCTGGACGCTTTCGACGGATGTGAAAGAGGCCGTAGACGACTGGATTCACACAGGAATTGGTGCAAGCAAACAAAAATAGTCCTTTTTGTATCCGTTGATCCAGTTCCAAAGCGGATTCTTTATCGATCCAGTACCTAGAAACAAGCAATAAAATTCTTGAACTCGAAAGCTTCTGTTGGCGGCTCTAATAAGTTTCATTTATGTATATAGTGTTGCAAACTATAAAAATACGGAAGGAACAATGAACAATGATGCCAAACGTTTCCGTATAGTTGTCATGTAATTGAAAAAATTCCTCTTGCGATAGCTTCAAAATAATACACTTATTTAATTTCTTTCAGAAGGTATCGCGGTTCAGGTCTTGTTGAATTCAAATTAAAGTTTCTTCAAAAATCTGCGATGCTTTTATTGACTTTGTCACCAGTCACCACAGCATATAGCCATCGCCAAAAAATTCGGCCCACACTTCAAAACTTTTCATTTCACCTGCATTTTGCAGCATAGCCTTTTGACGCTTTTGCAATAAATAAGATACAGAGAAAACATCCCTTTTAGTACAGAAAGCGCATCAAAAGTTGTGCACTCGAAATGTTTCTTAACTTTTCTGTAAATAAATTGATTCTACTTTCTTTCTGCTGGCTGCTTCTTCTAAAAAACTTGTTCAAGTAAAACGTTTCCTGTATCAGCACCAACAAAAATAGCTTCGATTGTTTATTTTTGGCCTCTAAAACTTGCTCTATTGTTCCTAAGCGGAAAAGTTGAGTATAATGTTTGATGGAGCATATCAGTTACAAGAACCAAGGTGGCAATGGGAGCTTTTGACATTTACAAGGCCCAAATGGCTACCATTATGCTCCCGCTTTTCATGCATGTAATCTAATCTTCCTGTTCCAATGCATTGATTACGTGATGCATCTGTTTCTGTTTGGATCCAAGAAACATGAGCCGTCGACGTTGGAGGTTGCTCCTGCAACTGTCGCGAATTTATTGCCTTTTTCTTCCGTACTTTTGTCCATGCATAACTGGGAATCTAACAACTGAGATCAAGGTGCAATTTCAGCAGCTGCTCAAATACAAAAACATCCGACGGGAATACACGAAGCCCTTGTCTAATAATTAATTGGCGAGTTAAATATGTTCATAAAATGGCTAAAGTATGCAGCGTTTTGTATCTCAATTTCTCGAAAATTCATCAAAGTCCCTCCCAGACGCGGCATGAAATGGCAGTTACATAATTTGCAGAAAAACAAGTGTACAGAAAAAAGCTAAAACAGAAAATTAAATTGTGAATATTCTCATGGAACTTCCATCTGTCGCACTAAAAAACTTGGATAAATATTAAAACCCCTTAATAAAACCTGGGCATAGTCCGTTGTGAAAAAGACGTGTAAAATGAAACGTTTCTTCTGAGAAGAAGGATCCTGGTGTTGACTGTGACACTAAAAACCCAAGCTTTTATAGTCGGTGTTGGATTGCTATAAACTATAAAGACGTGTCAGTTGGATAACTACAAAGGACGGACAGAAACAAGAGAGAAAGTTTTGTTTCCAAGACATAATTTAATGCGGCATCATGACAGCCTTGTCGCTTTGCAAAATAGCAAACGATGACAAGGACATGTCGGAAAGTGTTATTCTCTCGATCTCTTTTGCCATTGTCATCGAAAGTTGTTATAGAGTTGGAAGGACGATAAGAAGAATTTTACTGTCACCAAGTTTAGTTTCGTCCTCGTCGGTGAGAGAGACAAGGTACTTTCACCAACCAGCACCAGTTTCATGATCAGTTTCGACTCGTTTGTTGAAACTTTTTATATCGTGAGTGGAATCAGGAGAATCAAAACGGACACAAAATGGCGTTGATGACGTTCCTCTGCCTGTTTTATGTCGTTCCACACAGTGAGTGGGACGTGCCATTGTGAAGTTTTTGGAATTCTCCAGGCTTTTTCAAATTGCAGAGACAAAAAGCTATGGGTTATAAGGTCGATTTGGATTCCGGTCGTGAATTTCAACTTAAAAAGTAACCATCTGTCATGGTACAACATCCTGTATAGAAAAGGTGGCAATAAATCTCGCGGGAAGTTTAGCAGGGCTTTTAGTTGAGCAAACCAATACTTTCACTCCTTGACATTATAGATTTAGTGTCAGGACCTCACATGGGAAAGTCTAATTGAAAAATGACGATCCCTCTAGCGGTAACCAGGAGCTGAAATTCTGTTTGATGATCCCTGACATCCCTGGTGATCTAATTTAAAGCCGTGTTTTATAGAAGTGATTTGTTGTGTAGTAACCTTGGGGACTTATATACATGTGTTTGTTGGACTTGTAAGTAAATTTCTGCTTACCAGAGAGCTATAATGTTGTATGGAGTCCAGCAAAGGAAGAAGGCGGCGACGATAACGACGGTCATTTTCAAAGTCCGAGTTTTTGCACGTCCAAGTGCGCCCATGTTGGACCTGCGGATCTCATCGCCTATGGACAAAGGAAAAGGAGTGTGTGCTTTAGTTGAGTAGCACTTCAAGTAGCGAAGTAGAGTAAATACAGCCATGTATATATATACTCTTGGATCTTCAAAGAAATTAGCGGCTTGTGGAATTCAATACTTCAATACTGCTTGATTTCAAGAGCAGTAAACATACGTATATACTCATTTTGATACACGTGGCTGAGTGCTTGGGTGGAATTTATATGGTCTTTATTTGGTGGTATCAATTGCCTGTGAAAGACCTTCGGATGAATGATGGATGTATATTATCAAAAAAAAGGGGTTTTATTCCCTTTAATTTTGAAAGACTGGTGCGGCTCTTTTGAAGATTGAAGAAGTAAGAAAGAAGTGACCCTGAACCCACTTGAGATTGTAACTCCAGCAACTTGCAGAAATCATCAAGACTATTTTTCCTAGCAAACTTGATGATTGATCTACCTTAGACTGAAGAGCCACCGTCAATTTTGAAGAAGCAAAAAATCTAGAAGACTAGAAGACGGCTAGAAACAAGACGCTTGTTCTTCTGCTCTAATGATGCGGAAACACTAGTCTTTGGAGGCCAAGCAAAAATCAGGTTGCCTTCAGGCGCTATAGCAATAAAGCAGTATCAAATATCCGTTGTTTGAACAAATTCGATCGCTCCAGCTAGAGTTACGTTATTGTTCGTGGTGATCGATCACAAATTCGCCATACTTCTTGTAGGTACTTACGAACTCCGAACAATAATATAGGTTCTAAGTTCTAGGTATAGTAAACACTCGAAAGACGTAGGTAGAAGTTGAAATTCAAGTGGTGTTTTTCTGTTGATCCACACGTACTCAACATGCGATGACGATGAGGCTTCTATCATCTAGGAATTTAGCGTCTAGCGTATGTACGAAAAGTGGAGTAAATTGAGGGGTAATACAATGGACTTGGACGGTAGTCTCAAGAGGATTTGGTGTAAATCTTTTATTTCGTCTATAGACTTATTCGGATCCTGTATAAGATCCGTGGACCAGGCTTCCATGAGAGAGAAGCTTCGTTAGAAAAGTGTTGTTCATAGGAACCTTGCTAGACTTATGCTTTACTAATGGCCCCTGAAACTGACAATAGATTTCACCAAGGTATGAGAGAGCATAGACTTTAGTAGATTGGCGGATCAAATGAATCTTTTGGAGAATCCACTCAAGAATCTAGTTCTAGTTCTAGAAATCCTTCGATAGCTGTCTTTTCAAGGAGTTGCATGTATCAAAAAGGCTACTTAAAGCTTTGGTTCTCAAATAAACAAAGGAAATCCAAGCAGGTTGGTGAAAGAGATCAATCGAGGCTTATTCATCAGTGGAATTGTTTAGTAGAAGCCTTGAACTTGGGTCACGTCCGATTTCTTGGAATGTTCTTCTTCTATTTTCGGAATTCGGAAGGCTGGTAGAGGGAATTTTTTGCTAAAAAGTTGATACGGGCTCGTAAGTTTTCGCAACACGTGAGCCTGTGGTTTCCAGTAGGTAACGAGGTCCAGTTATAGCTTGTGGCTGTGTGACTAGCGTGTCTAATGAGCAAATCTGGCTGGACGCTATAGCTACGAGGCTCTAGGCGGATATGTATTTTTGATACAAAGTTTGCACTGCAAGCTAACGACAAAATGGCTGAGGCCATATGAAAGACACCATGTTCCGAAGTTGTTCTGGGTAGAAACCTGGAGCAGTTGGTAAATTTTCGCCTGCTTTTTCTATTTCAAAGACGTATTTTTCGAAGACGAAAGAACAACTGTTAAAAAATGTCACAAGCAAGAAGTACAACAACAACAACAATAACAACACAATTTCAAAAAAAGGTTTCAAGTTTCAATTGTGTTCGAATAATCGGCTTACCTCCACCATTGAGTCCATTGATTTTGTAAATCTCGTACAAAATACTGCCATAGCAAATAATGATCATGATGAGTGGGAAGCCGTACATAAAGACGAATCCAAAGTATGAGTAGGCCAGTTCCCAGGCGGGCGACGAGAAAAAGTGGAAGGTGACACACTGTTCGAACCAACCAAAGTCTGGATGTTTTTCCACATGGAAGATGACTGCCTGGAATGGTCGACAAAACAAATACAACCCGCTTTAATATGAAACCTTTTCACCAGCAAGCTTTCTTCAAAGACACATTGTTTGCACGCGAGTAACCAACAAAATGTCTTGTTGCTCTGGCAGAAACATTTCCGGAGAAAGCAATTCTGTACATACCTGCGGTAAACTACAAACGAAACTTCCCGCCCACGCAGCGTAGAGCATCATACGACCCCGTTTGTTAGCCTCGGACAATGTGAGGGGCTTAAGGACCGCGAAGTACCTGTCAAGGCTGATACAGACGAGGAGAAACCCGGACAAATAAAGACCGAAGATCCGGAAGAAGGACATTATACGGCACATGGCGTCGCCAGCTCGCCAACTCACCGTTGCTGCCCAGCCGATCTGTAGATGAACATATATATACGGGTATGAGAATATCGTTAAAAATTAATTGTTATATAACAGGGCTTAATGGAGTTGCGGTTTTGTTAATGTAATTCTATTGTTCCATGGAGAAATTTAGCAGGTCTCCAGGAAGAACCGCATGCAATTTTAGATGCCAAAATTTATTTTAAATGTCATATGTGATGCTTGCTTCTCGTTTAATACTGTCTGAGTCTGACGTACCAATTTTGATTGAATTTGTAAATGCCAAAGAGAATGTGGCAAATGTGAATGAAAGTATAAATATTCTAGACGTTTTTATGCTATAATTATAAAGTCACATCAGTCCTAATAAATTGATGCTGATGAAAAGTCATATGCAGGACAGTCAACGAAAGGTTCTACCCGCATGCAAAGGTATATATATATATATACAATAGCTGTGCTGTACTTCCAATTTTGTAAGGTATCTTTGTCGAAGTTCAAGGGTCCACGTGCCAGGCAACTTTTGGAATTGCCAAGTTTACCTTTGTAGATGCATACGTATACTGGGAAGGAAATATATTACAAAATCCAACCTCAAGAAGCATATTTCAAACGAAGTTCATTTGTGTACTCAAAAGTGGTTTCCAACTTGGAACTTGATTTTGTTGGCGACCTCAACCGCCCCGCCCAAAACCTACTTCTAAGGGCATAAATTTGCACGTTTCTTGTCCTTTCATGTTTGAAGTGGTAATTTTCCTTTTACGCAGTTCTTCAAGAGTTCCGAGAAAGTTGGCTCGTCAGAATCGTATATACTTATAGCTTCTATCCGCTTCAGTGACATGACAATCTTGTTATATATAAAGCCGGATCTTGTAAAAATATATCGCTGTAAGGATATTCCGGGTTTTGCAAAACAATGTTCCATTTTTTCTCAGGTAGATGCTATCAAGGTTTAAGCTACTTGCAAGTGCATGCAGAGGTACTTAAGACATTTTAGTATTAGTCAGAGGCTAATTAATGCACTGTCATAGTCAAACGTGGCTATTAGGCTAGCGTTAGCAGTCACGTTTATGAATTGGCATTTTGTTAACGTTTAAATGCATGCATGTATGACGTCGGAACTTGTCGTAAATGACCTGTGTTAAGGTTTTGCTATATGATGTACAGTATTTGTTTTTATTTTATATGATCCTACACGTGGAGCCATTCAACCTTTGCATGTGGGTACAAATTGCTGCCATTATGAAAGGAACTAACGCCTGAGGCTAAACCACTTACTTGAAGTGTACTAACTGAAATCTTAAGTATTGCATGAGAGTAACGGAACCGAAAAAATGAAAAGCCTGCTGAAATTGCAATTTTGTATATAAACAAGACCTAACCTTTAGGTCCAAAAAAATACACAGTGTGGCAAATGTCGAAATTGAAAAGCTATCAGGAAATGGAAGAAAGCAATTTGGGCTTCCGCCGCCGTTATACAAGAAAGATGGTTGGTGGTGACTGGAACTTACCTCGAGCGGCATCAGAAGAAACGTTACGATAAGATCGGCGATGGCGAGATGTAATAAAAATAAATTTACACGAGTCAGACGTGCCTGGATCCTCAGCCTGAAATACAAAGAATGGGCAAAATTGTAGATAAAAATCGCAAGATTAATGCATCCTGGTGTATATAATGGTTGATAAAAATCGAAAAGCGAAGCACTCTGCTGGAAAAGGAGTAGTCCACTAACGGTCTATCTGCCCACACATAAGTTGACATAAGCAAGCAATTAGCACAAGACAGAACAAGTCAGCATTTTCAAACACGTATAAGCTGCAGCGCTAACTACCGGCGGACAGAAGCAAAATTATATATAGGTTAGGTAATCGTCTCTCCGTTTAGCGAATTTCGACGACGCTGCTGACTAAGCAGTACCCATTATAAGATATCAACGAAACGCTACATGGAACATGAAACACGAAGCAAAATGTCAATGGCGCATATTGACATTTGGAAAGCGTATTTACTGCAGTGGCTCTCGTTATTGATGACTTTCAAGCAAAATCAATGGCCTTCTTCCAAAGAAATCAGCTATTTCAATATTGTCTTTGTAATTTCTTGTTGATTGTTATAATCAACAACTGGACTGCAGACTTGAGATTCTGAGAAAACAAAAGTTGCTGCGTCAAAGCCAAAGCTTCTTGGCTACTTGTTAAGAATTCTCGTCTCGTTTAATGACACACTTGAGCAGCTCCATCGCCAGTTCATTTGCAACTACATACTACGGCGTTTGTTTCCAAAGCCGCTTGATTGCAAAACTTTTGTTACTTTTGAAACTGTCTTTATCATTGTTAATCACGGAGCCTTGTCTTTAAGGAAACGAAAGGAGGTCGAGTCGAAATGCCAAAAGTTACACAGCAGCTGTAGAATCCTAAAAACTGCCCTAAATTAACACAATTGTCCATTGGACCACATGTCATCCGAAAGTGTTGCGCCGCGTGTAGACTTGAATCGAATCCTTGTGGATTGTGGAGAAGTAGGACATCGGGAAATCGATAAGTTAATAATTTTCATTAAAATTGTCGCGATGTGTTTTATGTGCGTAGTTTGTATCTTCATTAAATTCGTTGTTCCATGTTGTGTACTGCGTACCTACGACCTGCTATATTTCATATGTACGTAACAGGGAAGTCCATGTCGCCTACAAGTAGGAAACAATCAATCACCCGGGCAGGTGGTCCGTGTTGGATGGGCTTGGCGTTGCTGATTTACTTTTTTCCCGTAACGGGGATTTGCCACCTGCCTGGTAAAATCGGTTATTGGGCGTATCGCCCAAGTCCATGTATGTAGTTAACGGCTTACTCGAGATTCAGTCAGTCAACATAATTATTTCCGACTCTAGCAGGAAAAGACTGTGAGAGGGAAGTGGTGGTGGCTTGGGTGTATATATATTCAATACGTATGTAGGTTATTTACTTGTGTTTATGCATGTGCAAAATACCAGGTAGTTTTTTTTCTTGGTTTGTTCACCAAAACTTCGTACTTAACTACTGTCAGAGGAGCCAAAATTAGCACCGGGTGCAGTGCCGATGGTAAAAAATTGAGCGGGCGTTAATTGTTCTGCAAACAATAAATATTTGGATTGCATTTGGCTTCTGGCCCTGGCTCATTTGCCAAAAACGTTCGAGTTGTTCCTCTCTACTGAAATCCTAATACCAAAGTTGTTACAGCCGTGAACTTGAGCTCCGTTCGAAGAATTGGGAATTTTAAACTCTGTAAAAGAGACCTGGTTGAACGAGGATTTATTTTGTGGTGGTTCCTTCTTGTAATATCAAGTTCGTTTGTTTGCAAACATAGCAAGGCAGAGTTGTTACGTATTTTTACGATTGACGCTGAGCGTAGTGCATGGTTGATGCAGTAGGTGTAATCGACTTGGCGGAAAATGCTATTAAATTGCATTGGCTGCAAGGAAAGTTTACTTTGCAGTTTACTTTTATAAAAATGTCATAAAAATTTAAGATTTTGTTGACGTGGACGTTTAGTCTTGTTATTCTATGTTTTTTAGCCAAACAGTGCAACGAAAAATATTCCCACATTCGGAAATCAAATTAGCACAAAGACAACTTTCCGGACTCAAGGTTATGAAAGTGCAAATGATTTTACGTCATGTTCTATTGATTGCATGACCTTAGATGCATCCAGCTTCCTAACTGAAGCTGCTGTCATATTTTGCTGATACTTTTAATACTTTTGTGTGAATATGTAGCGGCATGCGCGTGAGACTTGAAATATGCTGGTTGGTGCATGCTAAAATTCGCATATTTGATCGTCGATGAGACGACAAACACTGGTGTCAATCTCAAAGGTTTGATTGAACTTTGTGTTCATCTGATTCATATATACACCCCTAATTGAACGGTTCTTTAGTATTTGCTAGAAACGGTAGTTATAACTGGCTCCTTGAGTACATTTATAGAAGCCGCACAAGTTCCATCGTTTGGAAACCTGATGAAGATCCTCTTAAAATATTCAGAAGTCTCTCAGAACGTTTTGCGGTCTGACAGGTTCTCATGAAGCTATTCTTTGGGAATCAAATACTTGGTTTCCGCGAAGTCTTTTGATATGCAATTGCATATTGGCCCAGTAGGAAGACGTGTGTGTGTTTTTGATTTGTTCTCCCCTTTGTTGCAAAAAACAGCTTTGTTACGTAAGTTTCGTTACTATAGAGGCCGAGGTTTCTCTGTATCAGTAAATGTCAATTTTCTTGTTGTTGCCTTCCGCCATGTTTATGCGTCACAAATGTCGGAAACTGCGGGTCCTTTGATACTTGTGACAGTTTGGCGTTTGCCGTCAACAAGTATTGGAAATTTTATCAGACGACACGGCTGCACGTACAAACAACAAAACAGGAACGCAGATTTCCCCAAGGCAACTTTTACACCAAACTGTCAATTTCTGACATTGTCATCGTCTATCAAGGTTGGCATAAATACAAGCACAACAAAATTAGCTAATTCCAGCACCAAACAAATTTTTGTTTCGCATTTTATGCTTCGTATCAATCAGCAAGCAGCTAAACAAGAACGGAACTTTTAAATTAGTAAAAATAAAAATACCTCGGTGTTTTGGGGCAAAGAAAAATTGAGATCGGATTGGATGAGTATCTAAAACTGCATTGTCAACATCCATTAACGATATACTTGCAATTAAGAGACAACTTAATTTTTCCGATATGGGCAAAATGCCCCATTCGTATAAATTCACATGTAATTCATACCTGATAATAGTCGCAAGGACGGTAACGTTTCCGATAGCAGACACAAACATGAGTATTGAGTAAAACACAATAGCGACAACATTGCCCTGATTGAATCTCATATAAATGGGCAAATTGTCCATTGTCGAATTTATCATACTGCTATTATTTGAAAATAAACTTTTATTAGCAGCAGCAGCAGCAGCGCTAGCGCTGCTGCTGCCACCGCTGGTTCCAAGGGCCTGGAAAAAGCTGGCCGCCGGATCCGCGACATAACCGCTGTCATCAAGAACCATCATGGCAATGGGCACACTAACATTGTCCAAGGGCAGCGTTGCCGTAATTGTCTCATTAACAGCGCCTTCTGACACGTTCAACAGCAACATTTCGTAAAACTGTTGATAGAACCCCAGGAAACTATCCGACGTTTCAGCCATAACATCCCGCACTTTCGGCTTTTTGGGTACAACTTAACGACATGTTAATGCTCGACCGAGATGAGCAAAAACAGCAGTTGCTGCTACTGTTCACCGGGACCACATTTTGCCCATCGTTAATTACCGGTAATTTCGTAATATCCCAGCAAACACAGGCTAAACAGGCCGCCACCAGAATTTAGTCATAACTTTATATACGGACGTAATCACACGAGTTTGTGTCAGGTACAATTTCAGAATCCAGCCCACGTAAAGTAAATGTACACTATTTCTCTGAGGTGGGAAATTAACAGAGTTTCACCTCCATGAACGCTAGACTAACACTTCGGGAGCAGTATGCATTAGCACCATTTTGATTACGTACACGTTTGCGGTTGCAAAGGTAAATAAATACGGGCGAATTGGTTACATGTTCTCGTTGACAGTAAAGAGCTTTGATTTCGACGTCAAGTAATAGTAAACAAACTGACGACGAGCGCTGTTACTAGAAGAGCACTAGACCTATGGGTTTTAGACACACGTTGGGAAACGTGTGTACTCTTGCAGCGTCCAGGTCTGACTGAAAGGCAGGCGTTACCGCGCTTTCACTTTTCCTCCAAGAAATAATAGTGCGTGCGTGTTGTGGTGCAATAGCAGCTGGTTCTAGTCTTCTAGCAAAATTTCAAAGGCGTCTACCAATGCTTTTAGCGTGTGTGCTAGACGATGGAGGTTGCACTTCATGCTGGTCGTGGCATGGAGATAAGATATTTGTCTCGCTGTTTTTGCAAAAAATACTTCCTTTCCGGATGACTTTTAAGTAATTGTATAAAATGGCGTAGAAAAATACTGTTAGTCCGTAGAGACTTGGCTAGAAAAACTAAGCGAAGTTCTTGCGGGAAGGTATGGGTTGGTGACTTTGCTCAAAAAGATTCGCAGCAAGAAGCAATTTGCCATGGAAGAAATGCAAACGCAAGCTGTTTGTTATTGGTACATATTCCAAAATTTACCACATGCGAAATACAAATTTTGCTGCAAATATGATAGCAAGACGATGAGTTGGATTTGTGAGGTTTTACGAATTTTGAGCGACGTTAACAAGTTGCGCGTTTTAGGCGTAGAAACGCTGTTTCTGGAAATCTAGGCTTGCTGCAGAAGCGTGTTATTCGAAATTGTTGTTTGTTATTGTCAAAATTCTTACAATGTACTTGCAAAGATGAGTTTGTAGACCTGTATTTTCCTGGTGATACTAAGTTTCCAGATTTTGGAAGCAAAAGCAGAATTAAGATTTGGAAGCACTCTTCCAAATTAGTCTCTTTCTAAACCATCTGGGAAGTTACGATGGTCCCAGAGGTTTGCCAAAATACATTAGGACATGGCAGTAGTTTTACAAAGACTGTAGCAAATAGCAAAGGAGAGTGTTTCCACATTAGGTGTAATATCAAATATTTAAGTGAAACCTCGTGGAACGGAGGTCGACAAAGATCTGACAAAGCTGGACACTAATGGACTACAATATACGACTGTGTCTTTTGCAGCTAGTTTGGGTCTGACGTATGCTCGCTCGTGCAAGAAGTTTATTTTGTGGGACCAAAGTTATCAAGTTGGTTGGTGGAAAAATAATTTCAACAGACACAAGAATGACCCTGGACATGACAAGTTTATGTTTCATGAAGAAGTGGACTGGTGGAGCTAGTGTGAGATGAAGAAGAAGTGAACAGAAGCACCGGAAATTGGCCATATTTTACGTGAGAACTTGTCGGGTCAGATGAGTGGTTCTCAACTGGGGACTTAAAAAAATAGCGCCTGCAGGTGTTATGTTCAGCTGACTTTTAAGTTTATTAATTGATAGAGAAGGAATTTTGTACGACGAAGGGTTAAAGACGGAACAGAAACTTTTTTCGATTTTTGGATGCTATTCGTTCTAGCTGGGAGCTAGGAATCCTAGTTTCGATTCATCATGCTATAATCACACTCTTCGCTTGCATTTTGGAATTTGTTCCACCATTTATATTTTATCTACTGGGCAATCTTCTTGGGGGTCGCAACCTGTAAATCCCTCGCAATACTTGGTGGTTGCGACGGAAATTAAATATTATTTCTAGTTCCTATGGATATTTCCCTAGTTCGTTAGAATACCTAGCCGCTAGTTTTAGTTTTAGCTTCAGTTGT
>JAQGBJ010003034.1:0-14031 GCA_034698345.1 Sphaeridia pumilis
GAGAGGGGTGGCGTCAGTGTGATAACAGAAAAGGGAGAAATCACTACTTCCTACCTCCTGATTCAGGATGCAAAGCCTTCGGATTCAGGCAAATACTCGTGCTCACCAAGGTATGAATTTACTAATTAGTTTCTTGTCTCTCTCTCTCACAAGTGTGAAACATTGCGCAGATGGCGCGGAGCGCCATCTGCCGTAAAAATGCTCAGCGGTCAATTAATTTTTTCCTATTTTCTGTTTTTAGTAACGCCGATGTGGCTAGCGTCCGAGTTCATATTTTGCAAGAAGGTAAGTGAATAGGATATTGATGCAGTTTATATTTCAAGTGGATAAAAAAATTGCATTACTTCTCTTTTCGTGTGCAAATATAAAATAATATATAACTAATTCCAATTCAAAAATTTTGCCAAACAGGAGAACGTCCGGAAGCGATGCAGACTGGATCCGCAAGTCGAATTCTTAATCAAGGTTTATTGCTATTTTCCATTTCGACACATTTGTTCTCGTCGGTGCTTCATTCAGTCCTAAACCGGTGTTTCTTGCCATTTGTGAACGCCCCAACAACAACACACCTACTGAGCTAATTGACAAATGTCTATTACGTCTAGAGCTATATTATATATTATATTTACTATTAGCTATTTTGCTCCATGCGAGTTCCTTCAAAGTGAGTTATAGAATACAAGGAAAAACTGTTTCAGCGTTTCTACGCCTAGACTCCTAGAAATCCTAGCTGATTTATACGTTCGAAAACTTGTAATTTCCGGCGCAAAACTACTTTTCTACACATTGAACGCCCTTCTTGTTCAAGTTCACCTTTACTGGACAACAAACTCGTTTTTCAAACGGAGCTTCTTCTTCTCGTCATTTTAGCTCGCTTCTTGTTCTACCAAAGACTGTAATTTAGAATCAACTTCCAAACAAAACATTCCGGTCAAATCCAAACCTGAAAGACGACATTTGACGAGACGTAGACATTACAGATTGTATACAGCTCCAACAAATATTTATAAAACAAACAAGTTGCGTGATTTGCCCCAATATTTTTAATGTCGACCTAACCTACATGTTTAGGCCGTAAGCAAGTACAACATTTGAAGCATCATTTGCGAGCTACGTAATAATCAAACGCTACACGAGATAAGCCATTAGTCCATAGGGTTAGTGACTAATGCTGCTATTTCCGATGAGAAATCTGTGTTATATTTACCATCGTCTAACTGTAATGCATCGTAACGAGTAAATTAACGAGGTTATCCTAGGACATGATATGGAAACATTATGTCATCATCAATGACTACCAACTTTATTTATGAGCGAAAGTTTTATTATCGTGTAAATGTGTTACACATGATACAAAAATTGCATTTCAGGTTCGAATGTATGTACTTGTGTGCATGTGGAGGATGATAAATTAGTTTTAGTAATGGGTCAAAAGATTTTCGTTATTGCAGTAAGGATTTACTGTATTTTGGAACAAAAGTCTCAAAAATGTATATCGATACGGCGGTAAAATATATATTGACTGTGTGTATAGCTACTAGAGGAAAAGTTGGTTGTCGTCGTAATATAACTGTCGCTATGTATAATTGTTATGCTGTCTAATTATAGAGATTAGGCAGGAAAAGAAGAAATATATTCTGTCGAAAAGTATTGACATTTGTTACTTTTAACGGTTTCCGTTGTACGCTCATTTACTGCAGGCTACAAAAGTCTTGAGGATTCCACTAGTGTTATATGAAAACGTAATGTTAATGACGATACTAAAGAAACTTGTTCTGTATTTATAGGCAAAAGATGGCAAAAGTCAAAGTCGTTTCCTGTGTTTCTTGAGGTAAATCTGTAATAATCTTCATTAAGCTGAATGACGGTATCGTCTGGGTTCGCGAATTATAAAGCAATTTATGTACTGTAACTGAAAGTTGGGAGACGTTAAAGGTATTAATCTATAGAGCAACGTAATAAAATATCCTTGTCTAAAAAACTGAGTTTTCCTTCCAAGCCTAAAAAATTAGCAAACGCTTCATGCTGTTCGATCTTGCTTGCAGTTTTGAAGATTCTTAGTTTTAGTTTTGCAAAAATGTGGTTTTAAGTTTCAACAAATCAACTTCAACTGCAATTAAGCTTGCAGTCACATGGTCTCATCTTGTCTATCGTTGTATTCATGTTCACAAAAGGACATCAATCATGAAGATAATTGTGTAGTCGGTTCATCTGACATGGTGTGAAACTTGCACAAAATTTGCACAATTTGTAGTCATGCGCCATTCTCATATTGCACTAGATTTTGCAAAAGATGCGCTTTTCTCCTTCACAAGGTTATACGAAATTGGCGAAACCACAACAAACATTCGTGATTTGCGAATCCATCAAATCCTCCTTCGCCGTGTATGTTAACGAGTGTCTGCCACAAAAATAGCCGACCCACGATAACAAAAACTTGCAAAAATCTTGTCCGTGAGCTGAGCGCTTTGACGAATAAATTATAAATTATCAAATCTAGGCACCAACGTCGAGAATCCCTTTCAAAATTACATATGCAGCGTAGTAATTACTGCAAAAATAAATTCATTTTTTAGCCGTGGGCTAATTATGCACCTGCCAAAATTGAAGATTTTGCAACTTCTTACAGTATTCGAAATAAACGTGTACTTTGTTGAATTCTTGGGAACGTTTCGCATAAGCTAACTTTGCCTGGATTCCAATGAAGTGCAACTTTTGAGTCACGATTCGACACCATAAAACTCCCTGGAATTTCCATCTTCAACGTTGCTCAACTACCTAAACCAGGTACCAGGAATGTGACAGCAAAAAATTCTCAATCAAAACAAATTTTCTGAAGACATCTCCAAACGTTTCAAAATGACCTTGGAAAACCGAACAAGTAAAAATCCAACATCACTACTCAAACAAAGCGTCAGTTTTAAAATGTTTATTGCATTGTCTTTTTTCGACGTTCTATGTATTCCATAAAAGTTATGAAGGAAGATTCAGAATCTCACCCACTCACATATTATGAGGTTGAGTTGAACATTTAAATAAGCCTAGCTTAAAAAATCACACTTTTAAAAAACAAAACCAGTCATCATCATCATAATCACAGAATACTTACTTAACCCTACATACATTGTATCGTTTCTCATCCCGTTACACGAAAATACTCAAAATACTCATACTTTTTTGTATATTTTAACAGCTTTTTCAAAGTCCATGCATACAATTTATGTCTTTCGCGTATGTACTACCAACTGAGAGTCGGTCCATTTAAAAAACTTTTCGCCCTACTTGTTGTCTCACTCTTGCACTTTCTAAAGCTAAAACTAGCAAAACAGGATGCCTTTTTGCCAGCAACATCCTGGAATTTACAACCCCACGTAAATCACGATTAAAACCCTACATAAAAACGTTGTACGTTATATACATACAAACAGTCTTTGCAGCTCTTACTCCAGTAAGTATACACACTCAGACTCCCTCAGCATCATCCAAACGTAAAAACGTGTAAAGTATGTACACAAAGTACCATCAACCATTATTACATAGTTACAAGGCGTGAACAAAACTTTCTCCAGACTCTCAATAAAACTACACCACTTTAACCTTATTTAATGGACATGATCGGCGTGATCGTGATGACTATGATGATGGTCTTCTTCACTGTGATGATGGTCATCGTCAGTGTGATTGTGACTACTATGGCCGCCATGACTATGACCCTCAGCTTCTCCATGACCCGCATGGCTATGACCACCTATGAAATAGCCACAAATTACAAATTTAATACCATCACTAACGACAATATCCATGTCAATCAAGGCGCCACAATCCGTCATCCAACTTACCCAATAGCTCCAGCGACGCCATCAAAATAAAGCCCATCACAGCAACAAGTATATGAAGACTCTTGATTTTCAAATGCTTCCCTTCTGAAGCAAAGATCTCAAAGAAGGTGACATACAGCAGTGTTCCAGCAGCGAGGCCCTGCAAAACAAAAGCAAATAGTCTTTTAGTCAAACATTGTCAATTTATGAATACAAGGCCATTTTATATCCATCTCTCCAATACACGACTACTTTTCATCTAATAATTCCAGTTGACAACGACAAGCACACTTCTCTAACCGCATTTCAAGGCTTTCTTCTTCTTCTCCACCCAATTCAATCATAAACCCTTTCAACGCAACATTATTGTTTCACATCTTTCAATGGGTTTTTCGAATATGTCGCCTTAGTTCTCACCACAATTCAACTCAACCCAGCAGTACAAAGCCTATTCAACCGTTAAAATACAGACAGACAGACTCCACCAAAACATTTCAGCTCAACCTAATAAAACGATGGCGTGCTTCCCTTTTGTCTCATTGTTTCCTTTGTCACTTTACCTGCTTTGACGCTTCGCTGAAATTCTAGAGCAACTGTCGCAATACGTATATCTCACAGCCATTTGAGCCCAGGCCCAAACTAACTTTGCTTCCTAATATGACTTCACGAAAACAAATTAGACTTTCTATAACATTACATTTCCCTTTGAAATAGGCCTGACATACCAAAAACTGTTGCGTGCCAAAGCTAATTGCCACCAGGTAGACGATGGCACGCAAATGCCTACACATTGACTCCGAAATTTGCAGATTTTCGTCATATAAATAGCTTAATATCCTATAGAAATTTTAGGTAAAAGAAGCAAGATATATTGACGATTTCAAATTTTCCTACATCAAATCTGTAACTGGGCGTAGCAGTCGTAAAATTCCACAATTAGCTAATGGATTCACCAAATCTGGAAAATATCGTCATTTAGGGAATTTATATTCTCCAGCACTGTCATCACAACATGCAATTAAATTTGCACATAACTTTGTACAGTTGCGAATATTTTTTTCAAGGACAACTTTCCATGACATCTCCACAACTGTTGTTCCACTAAATTAATTTTAGCGTAATGACAGGCTTGCGGTTTGTTAATGACATCGACAACTGTTTCAACTATTTGTATGTCTCGTGCTGACCATGCCCAACGACGTAAACAATTGCAATGTTGTCAAACAAGCCTTGTGCAGAATCAATACACACAGGTGTGCTATCAAGGCTTGCGAATGTGAACAGGTAATTGCGATAATTGATCCATTATGAGACGCTTCTTTGGCAGGTAAAACGTCTTCTGGTAGCCTTCAGTGCTAAATCGGCCTTCGAAAATCCACTTGGCAAATCTTCCACGCCTTCCGACTGTGCTATTGGATTGTTAGCAAATGGACGACAAAAGACCGGAAATTGTTGGTGCCAATTTTCGCAAATTCATCCGAACAATCATACACTTATCTATTGGGCTGCTGCAGAAATTCGCATTGCGAATCACACAAAAGATGCCCCCAGCACAATCAAGGTGAATTCCATTTATGGCAGAAGCTATGGTGCTCGGCCCGGGAACTATCTGATGGTAAATTTGGCACACGAACACGATTACAAGCCCTGATGCATACGTAGCTCAAAGTGGAAAAGTCGACAAGTATTTTGTTTCGCTTAATCCTCTGTAGCTAAATCTACTTACTTTAATATGCAGTGATAGGCCGGATAAAGCCTGGGTGTCTTCACATAAAACTTACATATTTGCACTTGGAAGTTAAATTACAGCCTAGGAAAAAGAGTCATTGAGCAACTTTCGCTTTTGTTTGATACGCCTTGTCAATCTCCATGTACACAAAAGTCACAGCCTACGCTCTCTAACCCTTTCATTGACTAAAACAATGCAAAATTCTACAATGTCAACAACAGATACCTGAGGTCTAGAGCTTCCAGCAAAAGTTGTGGACCACCAATCTTCTTAATTGAAGCCTGCTAATGCATTTATGCACTCGAATTCCGCTGGCCAAACTTTTCAAAATACGCCCACTCATCTAAAACCTTGTTTTGTAAACAAGTATAAACTCGCTCATCATTTCGATTTCACCAAAATCCCACGAAATCCCCGCTGGAAAAGAGCAAAAACTTGCCTGTAAACTGCCGATGGTCAGAGCATGTACAAAATCGGAGGCGAAAGCCTTTTCAGAAATGTAAATCCCGATGGCGATCCCCACGGGACTCACCATCGATACGACAGTGATGTACGTAAGCATCCTTAAGACTTTGGTTTTTGACGAGATGAGTTCCACCCCAATGCAGAACAAGATGGTACATTCATGAAGCGAGACGGCCAAAAAGAGATACCACACATTCCGCTCAGTCCCCTGAAGTCCGATTGCTAATCCCTCGAAAATCCCATGGAACGAGATTGCCACAACAATCAAAAGGTTCCGAATTGACCCTGCCACCGAATCTTCATCGCCGTCTCCGATTGGAATGTGACTGTGTTTGTGATCATGGTCGTCATGATGATGTGAGTCATGTACAACTGGAGCTGTTGAATTGGAACTGGCGGATGTCGTCGATGTGGTGTCATTAGGAGCCTCGTTGTTGTTGTAGGGATGAGGTTGGTTGTGGTGATGGTTATAATTATTGGCATGTTGTGTCTTGTTCAAGAAATTCTTTTGCTGCTGATGAACAATCCCAGCGGGGGGAGAGCCAGCTAATGACGAGTTGGACAGGAGATTCAGTTGGGAATTGGCAATCACCGTATCCCTCCACCAATCGGGATCCACGTATGACGACGTCCGTTCATCCCCTCCAGCTTGATGAGGATGATTCGGTGATCCAACTACAATCTTATTGTTATTTTCCAGGGCTTTGATCCGAGGTAGGACATGGACGCCCCCAACCGGTGGATTATCTTGAGACACTTTTCTACGACTTTCGCTGCTCTGGATGTGGACGTGGTTCTGATGTTGCTGAAGCGGTGTTTGATGATGGGCTCCAGGATTGTGACTTGCAAGACTGTCAAGCGGTGATGACATTTTGCTCCCCACGTACGAAATGTCTCCAGCGCTTTGGTAAGCTCCGTTGATGTTGGCTTCGAAACGCCCGCCGTCCAAAGCGTCTTCTTTTAATTTCCTCTTTTGTGATCGCCGATGATCGACAATGTTGTGAACCATGTCTTCAATTATGTACACCACGAAAAAACCGCCGATGAAGATCACCTCCGCTACTGGGAACTCGCTCTGGGGAAGCGCAGTCTTGAACGCTTCGCGCACTTCAGGCATCATGTGGAGAAAGCACGTCGCCAGTAGAACACCACCGCCGAAAAACATGAGGAACGAAACTATCGTGGGAAACTTTCCCTGTCGGAATTTTCGGCTCACGCATCTCATCACTAGAAGCGGTGTCAGGCCAAAGAGGAGCCGAACAAACCCCGATAGCGCCAGAATCAAAAGCTTTACCGACAACAACTCCATCTTCGTTACGGGAGTCTGACTGAGACTCAGAACCAAAAAGTACTATACAATCTCAAACGTTCCGACACAATTTATCAATCCGGAAGACGTCCAATAATAAGTCAATCAGTCAAAAACTTGCCCCACTTGCTCCTCACACTTTACTCCTTCAACCTGTCAGTCTACTTTGCGAGTTCTGTAACTTATCGGAACGAGCAGGAGCACCATTTTATAACGTTTGACTCATCGTAAACACCAACCAACAACTTTCGCAAAATCTTCTTCCTCTTATTGTTGACTCGACGAGTTCCTTAATACGTTCTTGTTAACGATTCGTCTCTGCAATTACACAACACAAATCATCAATCAACACTTGTTATTCACCGCCTCCTCATGCACAACTTTTGAATGTCAACCTCCTTTACAAACTTACCGTCAACAACAACAAGTGACGCGACAGATCCAATTATTAAATTGTAGGTGCTTGCGAATTTAGCAAATTGGCAAAAAATCTTGGTGTTTAACACACGTTTCTTCTCCTCCTCCAGCTGACAACAAGCAGACTAGTTTCACACGACTAGGCAGACAAACAAGCTCGTTCCCAGCAGCTCCTCTTCAAATCCACTTGATCAGCAAACGTAGATTCGCCACACAATTATTATTGCACTTCAATGATGACTTGATTGGCATTCCTTCTTTGTATGCTGCACCAGACGATGTATTTTCAGCAGACTTCCTTCTCTAGTATTGTCGCTTCAGGCTGTAAATACAAAGAACAGAATTGCTCAATTACATTCTATTCCAGCCATAAAAATGCTTCTGCAATTTCACGACCACTCACACTTTAAAAAATTATATGACAAACTGTACTAATGACATGTGCACACATTATCCTGAACCTCAAGTTCAATCCATCCTCAACTATATAATTGGAAATGTCCTCCAACACTCTTCTCTACGTGGATCTTAAAATCGTCACGTCAAGTTCCTTCAAGTTCAAAACATCCAACCATTCACAATTATTCAATTCGTCAAACTAGCATTGTCAACAAACAACAGTGGATAAAGGAACCCAGCCCAACTTCCAAGAACCGACTCGATCTTCGATTCGATTCCCCGATCCGTCCACGTATTTCCCCACATGTCACCTGTCCCTCATCCGACTATTCAACCAATTAGCGAAAATACACGTATGCGTAATCGCATATTTTTTCCTTGTAATTTATACGTCATTGTCTATTTGACAAATGACTTGCAAAAAATTCAGGTAGCTACATTACGATAGACCAAAGTCAATGAGACAAACCCAAGAATATACCTTGACAAAACTTACAAAAAATTCAGCTCTATCCAGCTATTCCTGATTTGAAAATGGCACTCGAGAAATAGTGTCAATGCCGCTGACACCTACTTCAGACACTAAAATTATCCCATTTAGATGCACTCTCGACCCCAGTTAAAAGCCAACTAAACCCCAAAGATCCAAGAACCTTCACTGTTATCTTACGTGTGACTTGAACCTTGTTAAATGTTATTCATACTTTGGGTTTGTTCGATACGGGACAGTGAGCCCATTCAGAGGCTTCAACCGTATATATATATATCTTGCGATTACAACCACAACACGTCTATCTCAAACTTTTAAACTGCAACAAAACTAACGTGCATTGATGGCAAGCATTGTGAATTATGGCCAGCATGACAAACGCCTCTGATCCTAGAATAATCACGTAACAAAAACAATTCGCGGTATCATTGCCGCATTCAAGACACACAGTTGCTGTAGAATTTGCAACGTTTTTTGTACTACCGCTGCCGATGTCAAATCCAAACAATTTTTCGCCAACTTTGCAAATCTCACTCGTTCCACTGCTGAAGCCTTCTTCAGATTCTTCAGACTGAGCGTAAACCAAAGAGGTACTTATTTCAATTTCACACTTGTACGTAACACAAAATCTCATCATTCTTCTTTCCTAACATATATACACACCTGTGTATTTTTTGGACCTTTAAATTTCATGAGGCCATTCTTTGACTCAGTCAGTCAGTCAGATTCAGAAGCTTCACTTACTTACTGGCCTGAATCTCAAAAGTCATCCAGCCCTGCATCATATACATTTACACTTGCTTGCTTCCTATGATCTCTTCTCAATGGTCCTCGTGAGTCCTTGAGTCCTCCAACCAAAGCAATCTCCTTATGCCATTATTTGCTTCACTTCTTTAACACCACTTAGAAAGTTCTCTCATTATCCCACTTCGACCCAGTGCCTTACTCACTGCATCACATAACGAAATGCCACAAAATTGTGGTCCACAATATAACACCTTTTATGCCTTTAAACCAGAACCTTTTCTTCAACTCTTTTACCGCAGAATTTGAACCCTTTTTTATTGATGCTCATCGCGTAGATCATAAGCCGTCTTGTGGTCATCGCAAATCCTGTATGCAACTCCATTGCATCAAAACACGTGACTTTGTTGTTTCATCTCCTGCTTAATTCGATACACTTTCATCATCATCAAGTATGCTTGTCAAACTGCATTTCTTTTTCACCTGTTATCCAAGTCATAAAGAGTAGCAACTTTCCAGTGTATCAAACATAGTTTCTTGAGAACTTTCTTTCACGTGCAAGCAAGAAGAGCCGTGTATCTGCAATATTCACAAAAGCTCATTAAGCATGTATCTGTCACACACGTCAATGATGTGGACGAGAACGATAACGGACATACGTTATACTTTTTCTGAAGTGACAAAACAAATGACAATTAGATTTCATTTAGCCACACACGTGGAAATATTACACAGCTGGTGCAATATCCTGGAGAAAAATAATATTTTTATCTAACGAAATTACCCAACGCGTGTGCGTGGTAGGATACACCTGAACTGACTATATTGGACGGCAGATTTTTTGAAATTGACGCTAATTGCCGCTTTGTCCGATTCGAAACCCGCTAATGACCCTATCGGCCACCTTTAGACGCGCCGTTACGAACGGCACGCGCCCTTTAACGCACCGGTATGAACCACTTGATTCATCTGATTTCCGGTTATCCATGTTCACTAATGGGCAAATGGACATTTTTGTAGAGGTTGTCACGTGCCAATCGGCGGCGTACCTGCCTACCTGCCTACCTGCACAAGGTGAAAATTCAATTAGTCTTGTTGATATCTGGTCATAAATGCGCGGTAATAACCAAAGCAAGTTGTAATTGACTTTTGATAGGTTCTCTCTGATGTACACATAATTCACCTGTACTTATCAAACAGACATGTGAATATTAATTAAGCTTTGACCTTCATCAAGTTCTGTCACCAGTCTTTCAAGACACGAGACAATACAAGGAGTTTAAATAGCAATCAACAATTAGTACCGCAGGCTAATACGTAATTCATGATCATGACTTGATCAAACTGAAGGCTTTTCAATAATACAACTCGTAATATTTTTTGATCAATCGATTCGATGCCACTGACATTCGTGGGTGGGTGGTTTGATAAGCCTGAGGCTGAAGTACATGTAATGCATGTACGTTATCCGACTGTCATTGATCAAATCTGTGGGCTTAAACAGCTCTTTGATGGTCTTGCGATTTCTGATAGGTCATTCGTATCTACGAATCCTCTTTCTGAAGCTCTGTCAATGGCAAATCGTTGAACTGTTCAACTGAAAGGGGATACAAACAATGTGACGTTAAAAGGACATGTAGAATCGCCTTCCGGTCAACGCAATATAGCTGCGCAGTTACGTGAATACAAATTGGACTCGTCATGCACAAATGTGTTCTTCCCTACCTTCTATATAATAATTCGCGCATGTCAAGCATGTCCTGTTTCGCAACATTGCGAAAAAGAGATCATTCACTTGGATTTTTAGCAATTTCGCAGCCTCATGTAGTACTAATTGTGTACGTACAACGACAAGAAACAATTGGGCTAGTTGCGAAAAATGCTGATATAAGAACATGTAGTGCTCAACAGTACCTGGCGCCTTTGTAATAGCGACGGTTATTGCTTGAATGAATTCTGAATCCTCAAAGATAGAACAAAGCAAGAGCGATAATCTGGTATACACACCTGATTGCGTTACATAACTTGAGTGAGCCGGAGGCAGGTACGTTAACCACTAAATGCATTGTATCTATCTTTAGATCCTTTAGTAAACATGACAGAGATACAAACACAGATATTATACAAATTCTGGCAAATCTAGTCAGTCAGTCGCACTAATCATTCAGAATCTACTTTTTACAACTGTCATCCTCCTGAAGTTGAGCAATACTATCTGTCCTCAAATGTCCTGATGAGACAAAACATGGATCCTGTCTAAAAACTCTATTCACAACGTTAGCAGAAACATAAATAAGAAAAAAGTTTTTAACAAAAACACTCAATTTACGTACCAGTGGACGAATACTACTTTTGAATGTTACGCAACCGCCCGTTCTTGTCCACTTAGGAAGTTTCACTTGTTGCGGTAATTACTTGGGCCGCCGAAGCAATGTTGCGGTTGATCAGCACCTTGTTTTGTTGAATGTGGTAGCCGCAGCGCTTGACTGAGAAGCCAAAACTTGAATCTTCTGTTCAATTTAAGCTGAAGCACAAAAACCAACGTGTTTAGTAAGTAACCACTATTAACTTTGATACAAGTTACCACTTTACCGGTCAATTTACGACTGGCGGCAGGACCAAGTGTGTGAGGTATCATATACCCTGTAGCGGCCACAGGGTTCATCACCTCACTGCATACTTTGCTGTATCTCTTTTCAAATGTTGTTTCAAGCTTCAGGGGGATCATCATCAGCCGCAGCAGCAGCAGCATCGTCGTTAATCCTGAAATGTAGTATATAACAACCAGTTAAGTATCTTGCACACTGTGCAAACGTGTGCACGAGACACGCATCCAAAAGCTTTCCAATCGCAAACCAACAGTTTATGATTGCGTTCAAAGCATTATATTTTACCTTACAAGAGCTAGAAATATATGCACGTCTGCAACATTATTGACTTGGTTGGGAAGACGCCGGCTTAATATCTTCCTTGTAACAATGGGTCAGTTCTCAAAACTACTGTTGATCCGTCGTCCTCGACTTGGTGAACTACAACCTTCCTAGAACAGAGTGGCAAGAGCTTAACAAAAGCGCAACGCCACATGTCGTAAAGGCCAAGGGTATGAATGATGATGGTATTCTGTGTCAAAAACAAAAAAGGTTGATTCTTTCACTGAAACAATGAATTCTTTTAGAGAAAATCAGTAAACAGTACCTCGAGAAGTCGGTCAACAATGACAATAACAAGGTTCAGACAAACAGACATTCCATTCATCCAGCTTCTTCTGGCCCTGATGTACATTATGGGATTATGGGTCGTGGCGGCCTTAGAGTCTGAATGTCTGGAACGTGGTGGAATAAATGCGCATCCGCGAGTTTCACCTTTGACCTTGGGCCTTATAGTTATCACAAACTCACTTTTTATCACAATCAACTCTTTCCTTCACATGTACGCAGGAACTTGACGTAACTTTTGCTTGCTAATAGCAGTTGGCATTAGTAGAACTAGATCCGCAGGTCTGATACGCATATATGTAGCTTTATCACCGGTAAGTGGCAAGTCAATTTTGATACGGCTTTTGGATACTTGTTGTGTACCTCCAAAACCTGTTCAACATCAAGTCTGAAAAGCAGAAACAACAAAATTACACCATTCTTGTACGTGAATTTTCCATGCATCTATCACCTTTACTCGGTTTCTGCTATCGTCCAAATCCAGTAATGATCATGAATGACATCATCGCATAATCCACTTCATTCACAACAACTTTTCTTGGCCGTCGTTCGCTAACCTGTAACAAGTTCCAACGTTAGCAACGATACTTGACAATCCTTTACAAAAGCTGAATTAGCTACACAAATCTTACTTAGTTTTGATGAATGGAATGGAAAGCGGACCTTGAGCATTCGTTGATTTTCCAGGATCGTGGTGGATTTGGATTTGACCTGAAAACTGCATCCTCGTCATTTGGAAAGTTCTTGGATCTGAAACAAACACAAACAAACAAATTAATAATAACCCTTGCTGAAACACTGAAAAGCATCGTTTGGAAAATTTTGTCGATTCTAAAATGCCCAAACTTATCAACAAGGAAATCAAAACACGTCATTACCCTTCCGTATTCGACGAATGATACTTGGTTCAGTTCAGTTTAGCTAACGTAACTAACGATTGACTTGGTAAAATCTACGCACGCACATTTACGACCGAAATCATGTAAACATTAAATGAGTGTTTACAAATTTCCATTCACAATCGACGACAACCCTTGCTTGCACATGCATTTACACGTGAAAACGTGCTACGTCATGATCGTTGGTTTCAAGTTGTGCGTAGAAGCCTGCCGATTCGGTTCGCGGGTTTTTCGAAACATGTAAACAAACTTGAGTGCAACTTCATTCAACACAAACGGCGAAATTTGTAGACTTTTAACGACAACGGCAATGATGACTCGCGTCGATATCGCCGTTGCATTACAAAGCCAATGAAGCCACCAAGAGCTTCATCGGCTTTACTTCGGAGCCTCCTCTTCCACCTTTTAACTGCCACTTGGGCAGCAAGGCTTCTAGTGGGACCCCACAGGCCTTTGCCTGGCTCTCTTCGGAGCCATCACTGTCGCATCCCCGGCTGAGGCTTCGTCGCTATCGGTTTTATTAACGACAGTGGGCCGCTTCCGATA
>JAQGBJ010003035.1:0-14028 GCA_034698345.1 Sphaeridia pumilis
CTCTCCTCCGACCCGAAAATCCCGGGTTCTCTCATCCCACAAATGAATCCCGGTTTCCACATGTTTCTTCCGAATCGTCCGACTCTCTGCTCAAAAAGCCTTGCAGGACATGTGATCCTTGTCAATCTCTTTCGCGCCTTTCTGTCGTTCAGTACTCAGCCTTTCTCTGTTCCAACTTCATTAGAAAACATGACCCAGTAACCAAGCCAAAATGGACAAACTAACCGAATTCGTCACCAACTCGTTCAGTGACAACCAGGTGATTTCCTCATTGCTCGCAGTCAAAAACATGGTTCAGTCCTGCCAGTCCACTTCGCCTGCCTCCAGTGTCGCCAGCAGCAGTGTTAGCAGCGTCGCCGGTTCCGCCGACCTCGCCGAGCTAAAAAATAACGTTTCTTTGAATTCTAATAACGCCAGTATCAACGGCTCGCCAAAATCAAAACGCTCATGCTTCGATCAACCTTCAAAAACGGAGACGAGAAAAAGAGCCAAATCTAACGACATGCAAGTTCAAGACGAAAACGCAAACTCTGGTGGACTTGATAGCATGCAAGAAGGTTTTATTGATCAAATCAAAGATGAACAACAAGAACAAGAGCAAGAACTTCACGAAGTCCACAAGCCATCTGGTTCAGGTAACTTAATTTTTTAAACGACTATTTTAGCATTGCCCCGAATGGTCTCGTGGCTCAAGAAGTGAGTGTTTAGAATTAGCCCTGATTGAGGTACGCCGAGAATTCCTTGCTAGTCATCAAGGTAAACGGTGGTTTGTACGCCGGTGGAGGTGGCGGAGGTGGGGCAGAAGCTCTCAAATATTCAATGGGACGTAGTGACCGATCCGCAGTCAAGACAGCTTCCGGTTGGCCATTGCAAGCGGCATCGTGCTTCAGACTTGTGAGATGGCGCAGCATATGCCCCACTGAATTGAATTAACCATTTTTTTAAACAAAATTTTATAACCTCAAACATCTTTAAATAAAAATTTACCATTCCGCCCTTCGCTCAAACCAACCAGCAAGGCCGCCACTACCAGCACCAAAACCGAAATCAACTTCATATCGATAACTTCAAAGTCTGATCGAAGAATACCAAAAAATCAACTTTTTACTCAAAACACCCACGCCTTAATTACTCATCCATCAGTCGCTTTATATACACCCGCACACCTGTTCCAGCTTAATTGTTTTCTCCAGTCGGCAAGGTCATAACTGAATTCCAAATTCTTTATGTTGTCCTTGATTTAAACTTGATACCAGCCTTGAATTTTTGTCTTGAGAAACTCGTGTAATTAACAAATGCACATTTCTTCACACGGATCTTATGCCGCTGTAACCCCAAAATAACGTTCCCCTGAATTCTGACTATGACAATTCGAGATGTACGAAAGCTGCCACGTTGTTCCAGAATCAAAGATGAACAACAATTTTAATTATTCAGATAGTTGAAGTTTGAAGGTGAATTTGGAAGAACCAAAACTTGGCAGCAAAGTAAGCATTTATTTTTCAAAAAGTTTCATCAACAAAAAATCATTTATGGTCAAAGTAACCGTGCTCTTTCCACACTATAAAATTTTCCCAAGTTTTTTCCGAGAATATGACAACATATGACATAGTAGCCCAGACAGAAAATTAACTAGAACGTTTTATTGACCAATTTGCAATTCAAGGATCAAGAACAAGACCAAAAATCAAAACCAGCAAGTCTACTGTATGTCTACGTTGTTCGAATAATTCGGCCACCTTTTAATATGCAGCTGCGGCTCCAGCCCGATTATCATATTGCAAGTACGGATAATACATATCTTCAGTCAGCGGTCCGTAGACGTAGGCCAAGTATTCCTCGTTCGTCATATACGGTCCATCTTAATACCACAATTTAGTAAGCATATATTTCCCCCAGAAGATAAAATTTTCAAAATTTTCTTTCACCAACTTCTTACCGTAAAATGGTCCAAAGCCCTGAAATTCAGTTATAAAAATTAAAAAAACTGTTTCAAGATGAAAGCAATGAGTATCTGTGCTGAATGGCGTTACCGAATCCACTGGTCCTGCAGAATATTCACCTGGTCGATCAATTGGTGGAGGCGGCGGTGGTGGTGGGGCAGGGGCGTATTCAATGGGCCGTGGAGGGTCAGGAGCGAACACGGGTTCCGGTTCGTCCGTGAAAACGGGGTCTTGCCGCTGCACATATTTCACTATATAAAATTTAAAAACGATTCGTTTTTAGAACATTAGAACATGTAAACTACTGTAATTTTACCATTAAAAATTTACCGTTCCTGCAATAGCTCAAACCAAAAACCAAGGTCACCACTAGCAGCACCGAAGCCAAAATTAATTTCATATCGAACCACCCACGCCTTAAATACTCATCCATCAGTCGCTTTATATACACCCGCACACCTCTTCCAGCTTACTTTGTTTTCTCCAGTTTTCCAGTCTCCAAGGTCATAATTGAATTCTAATGCTCTACCTGTACTTAATTTAAATGTGATAGCCAGCGTAGAATTTTAAACAACTGTCTGATCAACAAAAGCACCTGTATTCACACGTGACCTTAATTATACCGCTGTAATTCAAAAATAACGTTCCCCTGAATTCTGACTAGCAAAGCTAAACCCAACGATCTTGAAGGAGACACCGTTCAAGACGAACGAGCGCTGCCATGTTGTTTCAGTCCAAGATGAACAAATTAAAAATTGAAGGTGAATTTGGAAAAACCAAAACTTAGTAGTCAATTAAGCGTTTTTCAAAAAGTTTCGTCAACAAATAATCATTTTGTTATATCACCATATTTTTCTAAAGCTTTTCCAGAGAATATGACAGCATATTAGCCCAGACAGAAAATCAGCTAGAACGTTTTATTGATCAATTCAAGGATGAAAAACAAGACCAAGAATCAAAACCCGCAAGTCCACTGTATGTATACGTGTTTCAAATAATTCGGCCACTTTTCAAAATGCAGCTGCGGCTCCGGCCCGATTATCATATTGCAAGTACGGATAATACATATCTTCAGTCAGCGGTCCGTAGACGTAGGCCAGGTATTCCTCGTTCGTCATGTACGATGGTCCATCTTGGTTAATATAAAAAATTCGTATAAAGCCCGTTAGAAAATAAATCGTTTAAAGTTTCCCCCAATCAAATTCTTACCGTAGAATGGCTCAGAACCCTGTAATTAAGACCCCAAAAAATTAAAATTATACCAAAACTATTTCAAAATGGAAGCAATTTTTAAAATCTCTGTCGATAATGCCTTACCCCATCAACCGGTCCATCAAAATATTCGGGCGGTCGGTTCATCGATGGCGGTGGTGCAGCATAATCAAGGGGACGTGGCTGGTCAAGGGTGAGCAAAGGATCCGGTTCGTCGATGTACACGGGATCTTGTCTCAGTCTCATTAAACGTCTCGCTAAATTCGATTCAAAATTCTTGACTTTTTGTGAGTTTGAAATTGATAATAATAATTTACCGTCACAATTTACCATTCCTGCCGTCGCTCAAACCAACGACCAGAGCCACCACTAGCAGCACTGAAACCGAAATCAACTTCATTTCGACCACTTCGAAATTCAGATAGAAAACTTGAAAAAATCAGCTTTCTTGAAACCACGCTGAACCTTTAACTTGTGCATCAGCCGCTTTATATACACCCGCACACCTGTTCCGCGCTGATTAGTTTTCTCCAGTTCTCCAGCCGCCAAGGTCAAAATTAAATTGCCGCCATATTTTTCTCCTTGATTTGAACTTGATACAAGTATTGAATATTAATTATGAAACAGTATTTAAAAGCTCCTGTTTTCAATGTATATAATTAACACATTCCTTAAATGTATTTTTGATTGTGCTGGTATAGTATAGTCAGCATTCAGCATTGAGCGTCATCGTTCCCTTTTTTCGAGCGTTTTGCTGAATTCTAATCTGACTATAGTTAAATCAAACAATTTCATCAAGACAAAATTAAATACAAAAACTAATTTGAAATCAATACTAAAAAGTTTTATTGACCAAATTAAAGGTAATCAACAATTTTCCAGGAAACTAGAAAGCCCTAAAGTTTCCCGGTTCGAGCAACCCCATTCCAGTGGACAGCTGGAGCGCGCCGATCATCGCAAGTACGGATAATACATGTCTTCAGTCAGGGGTCCGTAGACGTAAATCAAGTATTCTTCGTACGTCATATAAGGCGAATCTGGAAAAACCATAAGAGTATTAATTGGCCGTTGGAAAAATACTCACTTGTTAAAAGATCATCAACGTTTCACCATAGATGGGTTCAGGACTCTGCAATTCAAAAATCAAAAAAATTAAATCAACTAAAAATCAAACGCAATAAATTTATAGTCAAAATTGCCTTACTGCAGCCAACGGCACTGTCGCTGCAAAGTAATGCATAAATGGTTCAACATCAGCTGGCGAATCAGGCAGTTGCCGCAGTATCATTTCTACATTCCAAAATATTTTAAAATCTTTTATATACAACCTGCTACGGCCCAGAAAAAACATACAACAATTCACCTTTACTGCCCTTGCTCAGACCAACGACCATAGCAACTACTAGCAACACCGAAACCGCAATCGACTTCATACTTGAACGTCTAACACAAAACTTATGTATTAATTTCAATGTTTTCAAAAAATCACACATGGGCTGTAGACACATCAATCAGCCGCTTTAAATACTCTCGCTTACCTGTCCCACGTTAATTTGTTTTTCTCCAGCCTTCAAGGCCACAAGAACTAAAATCTCCTTGATTTGAACTTGATACCAATACTGAATTTTAATTATTCTTCTCCAACGTAATTAGCACCTTTAAATCTTCCCTTACTTGCCGCTGCTCCAGGCCTAGATTTTGACTTATCCTCAACAAAACTTTTATCCAGTTTCTCCTTACTTAACAAATTCAAAGTTCATTAACAAAATTAAATCTTCTTCCTCACACGTACCTGTCTTAAATACACTCCTGATTACAAGCCTTAATTAAAACTTGCGGCAACGCCATATTCATAACAAACTAACTTTCTGAAACTACGTTATTTCTAGTCTACATAAAGCCCAAAACTTTTCAAAGTAAATTCACTCATTACCAAATTACCCACCTGTGCTTCAGCTTAATTAGTATTCATTCACATACAACTTTGCAACACTTCCACGATGAGCTGCTGGAACTCAAATCTCCTTCTTCTCCAGAAGAACCTCAATTCCAAAAACAACCTTAAATATTGCTTACACCTCTTATATTTCTTGTCTCGAATTCCCTCAGCCGCTCTTATAACACACTCTCGTCTCCATCACATGAAAAATGATTCAATTAAATAATCTCCCCTTGATTTCTCCACGGCCTCTTTTCCCGCCAACAAGTACAAATTTCCCTGCTAACCCCTCTTAACCCACGACTTTATTAACCCTTTTCTCAGCCCCATTACAACATACACGAAATTCCTTGTTTTATATTCCCTAACTTGATTATGTAAAGCCTTTTCCTACCTACAAAATCTACTGTATTTTTGCACAAGCATAAAAATAATCTACCCAACTCAACTATACCGAAGTAATTCAATTACTTGAATCTCCCTCATTTTCCTCTTTGCTTTCTCTTCTCTTCCTTGACACACACTTCCCTTCTGCACGTTGACAGGTTAAAAAAAGAAACTCCGGGTTTCGTACTTCCCGGGCAACCTGTGTTCAATTTACCATGAAATCCTAAGGGACTTCATTCGAATGATTATTGCAGACACTCTCTTCTTTTCCCCATTTTAGTCTTTTATGGCAATGCGTTGTTGAACATAGACTGCTGAAATAGATGGCGCTGCGGAGCTTCAGCATTAATTGCTAGGCGAAACAACGTATATTTTGTTAACGCGCCTTCATCAACTTCACGCATCTCTTTTGTATCATCATCGAGTGTAATAAATATCACTCGATGGTTTTCCCCGATTCTCTCTCTCTCTCTCTTTCGTCCGGGCCCGTTCCTAGCCATAAACACATGATTGCCCAAGGGACTCACCACAAACACAATAGTCAGATTTGCTTCAATTTACTAAATTGAACGCGTTTTCTCCTCTGATTTTCACCACCTTCAATCCGACATGCCTCCGAATTCCCCGATTTTCCGAGTCTATTTCCAAAGTATATAACAACATGTCGACAGCCTTATGGACTTTGGTATCTCATCCCCATAATGGAATTAAATGAGCCTTCAGATTCGCCCCTCGACGAGCCTTCAAATTACCCGCCTCTGAGCTAAGGCTCCCGTTAATCCTTTGAGCTCTTTTATAGCCTTAGATACACGCTAAAGGCTATTAAACGATGAGCAATAAAACTGGGTAATTATCACTTGATTGCTTGATTAAATCTGTTGAAAGTTCCCTCCAATCTGTAGTTTGACTGTATCAGGAACTGAAATTCTAATTAATTTAATTGACTGGGATTTGAAAATTACTCTTGGATTTTAATTCCATCGGCAAGTTCGCAAGCTGCTACCGAATTATCTCGTCAACAAACATCCGTTCCGCCTCAGCCCATTCAATTACATTAACAGCGTTTACGACACTTTGGAGGACCTGTGATTGATTCACATGTCAACATTTGCTTTTTTCAGACGTCGACACTTCAACCGACAACGACCAAGACTCCAACCAAGAAATCAATGTCGAAGAGGAACCACCGAAACAACAGCAACATCAGTCTCACCACATCACAAACTTGATTGCCATTGAAGATGCTTCTGCCGGAGCCATAGAAAATATCAAAGGGCCGCAGCAGCAGCAGCGCCAAATTCAAACACACTCTTCAGATCTTCGGGATATTACTTTCACTTCTTCCCCTGACCCTGCTCTGAAGGATGGCGGGAAATTTCAAATTTCAAAATTCGCCGCAGATTTCCATAGTTTCAAGCGAAGTGGCGGAAGAGACTCCACCGGAGGAAACGGTAAACCGAGCAAGCAGAGGCGGAGCCGTACTAATTTTACATTGGAACAGCTTAATGAGCTCGAACGCCTCTTTGATGAAACGCATTACCCGGATGCTTTCATGAGGGAGGAGCTAAGTCAACGCTTGGGTCTCAGCGAAGCAAGGGTACAGGTACGCGGATATTTTGTATTTTGAATCTCCCGCTTCCCGCCGTAGACTTTCCCTCCGCGGCACGGGTAATTGAATCTGTGCAATCTCTTTATTGAATTACCCGCGGAAGCGCTCGCTTACATTGTATAGGAAGCGCGTAATTTCATCTCGCCTCATGTGGTTCCCTTTAACTGCTCCGTAAATTAAATCATATGCGTCCGCCATTCCCATTTCCCCGAAAGCTGGCTCCAGTGTAAATGACTCATTAGCAGAGATTGATTACATAACTTTTCCTGATTGTTTCCTCCAGTCGCTTCCAGCCATGTATACGTATTTCCTGCCAAACTTTCACCAAATTTCTAATGAATTCCTCCAAATACAAAACGTCGGGACGTGTGTGGTTGCCCACAAACTTTGAAATTAATTAATTCCGCGCAACGTCATTCTCCCGCCTTCCCTACATTCGTCATCATTAAAGCGCCGTTTCTCTCTCATTTCAACTTCAGGTCTGGTTCCAAAACCGCCGAGCCAAGTGCCGCAAACACGAAAGTCAAATTCAAAAGGGCATTTTGCCAGTCAATATTGGCGGGAATTCATCCGTGCTGACCTCACTTGAATCTCACTGCCGCGTCTCCAGTTTCTTGCCCAGCAGCTCCAGGTCAGCTCCAAGCCCGCCAAAACCACCTTCGAAACAGGACCTCGACGAGAAACCCATTGCATCCACCAACAGTAATAAACGAGGAGATCGACCAACAGCCGAGGTCAAAGGTCACTCTTCGCCCATCGAACACATTTCAAAGAGAGACTCGCCAATGACTTCAATCTGCGCTTCGTCAGCTTCCTTGAGTTTACCTCCGACCGCCAGCTTAGTCAACTTCGGAGCAGCTGCTGCAGCCAATTTGGCCAACTCGCTCAGGCTCAACCCTTATGACCTTCGACCGATGGGACTTCCCTCGCCTTTGGACACTGCGTTTCTTAACGCTGCTCAGCAGGTAAATTCTTTTTTTTCTCATAATGTTTGATGTTCAACCAAAATTTTATTTTAATCCAAATTTTTACAGTACGCCGCAGCCGCCGCTGCGCTCTCAGGCCACTCGGCAGCAAGCAGTTCTGCAGGTCTCGGCTTGGGAAGCCATCCTTCGCAGTTCCTTCTCTACCCGCCGCCCTACCCTTTGGCGCTCTCGCTCGCCTCCAGTTGCCTCAGCTCTGCTGCCGCAGTGTCAGCGCTAGGTGGCGCTGCTAGCGGAGTAGGCCTAAACTCCAAGAGCACTTCCATTGCTGACCTTCGACTCAAGGCTCGGAGGCATTCCGAGGCTTTGGGCATTGTTGAAAAAAATTGCTAGATAAACAATAATAACGCTTCGAATGTATTCCTTGGTTCGCCGTTCAAATAAACTTATCTGAGACTTTGTCCGTGGAACATCGTCTTGCCAATTGCTTAATTTTTGGTGACCACCGAATCTGCTCCACCGAACAGGAAACAAGTCACAATTGCCTCGCATTTCGCATTACCTAAACCAAAGCGACACTTGACTGACTCTAATGTAATTCAGACGTCGGAATGGATTCATGTGGTTTTCGATTCGAGTCGCTACTGAAGCTTTGTTGTCTTTCCTTCTTCTAAATATTTTATTCCCTAGAACTCATAGAAGCTACAATATCGAAACAACAATTTAGCAATTATCGCATTTAATGCTCCATAAACCCAGCATAATATTTGCTTTCGCTTCAGCGTTATTATTTTGAATCGCAGAATTTATATTTGATCTTGTGTTTATCGCCTTGCTTTCATAAATGTTTCAACCAAATTACGCCAGTACAGTTTTATGGAGCTCATCTCATTTGCCTTTAATTAAATCCCGTAAACTTTGATTACTACAACGCTTATAACAAGGAACGAATATAAATTCTCATGATTCCCGCTCCCGAGCCTATAATAATGTTTCAAGCTTCAATTAACACGAGAAGGCTAATTCGATTGTAACACTAAAAAGCCAAGTACCAGACAACACATTCAAAGAAGCGGGAAATTTCAGTCAGTTCACAAGTAGTACCATACAACAACAAACCAAAAAGGGGGCGGAGCTCCGAGTTTACATAATCGAATTAGCGGCCAATAAGATTGTGCCGGGTGGTTTCCCCATCATGCGCTCCCCTCGTAATTGGTTGTGACATGTGATTCCCGCTTTTTACCGATTCTCTTACTGGGGCACCAGAACCTACACACAAACCCGCCCTCGTCCATCTCGATTCAAACATCCCCCTCACCCCATCCCTCTTCTCATAATTTTGAATTTCGCGCTTCGCTTAAAGATTTAAAAATTTAGTGTCTTTGAAATATCCTCGGACATTTACCCGCCTTACCAAAGCTAAAACCTCTTGCTCAAAACTTCTTGACCAGCAGAAGCTTGAACCAACTCAACTTTCACTACACCAGAAACAGCCCATGTCAACCCGTCAAAACTGTTGGAAAAAGTCGTAAACCGTGCGTTAATTTATATATACGATTCTCGGCTACTTCACCGCCACATAAGTGTGACCAAAAGGTTTCCGTTCCATCCCATAACGGCCACACGTATTTGAGTCGTCATAAATTCAGCGATGATAATTTCGTTAGCCGCTCCCTTTTGGGGGCTCCCAACTCGGACCGATGGTCAGTAGCTCATCCATCCGAATTAAACTTCTCTCGACTTCGGACCTTATCCTTAAGCACACGAAATGGCGTTGGAATGCTGGACCGATGCCAAGAGCAAGTCCAAGTTACGTTGGAAATTAGTCGTGAAATAACACGCGTATAGTCCAAGTAATCCAACACCCGCCCACTACGGACACACAATTCTGAGGCGAGAACCGAAAGACCTCGATGCCACGATCCATTTTTACCCGTCTTCAACCATCCTCAATTGTGCGCCTCAACTTTTCTGACGTTTATCGTTACTTTGCCATTAGGCCGATGCCGTCTCTGGGTGTCCGAGAAGGTTTACCAACTTGAAGTTCCGGGTATCTCGTCCAGGGTCTTCTGTATCCACGCAAATGCTTGGCAAGCACTACTTGACTCTAGGGGAAAAGAGGTCTATTCTGCTCGTCTGGAGGTAGAGCTTCCGAGGGGCGTCCAGCTTTAACTCGAGTCCAGTTGGCTTGAAGCTCCAGCAAAAGAAGAACGAAGGCCACAAACTGTATGCAGTCTCCCATAATTCAAAAGCTATTAGTAACAATTGCGAATTTATTACTTCTTTCATACTTTTTCTACTTTCCACTTAAGCCGTCTAATGGAATCCGCTAGCTCTTTCTGCATGATTTACACGCTGCGACGTTGTGGTCATTCTGCATTGAGCTTCCGACGAAGCTGGATTTTTCGTGATTATTTCGGCCAATTAATCCTTGGTTTTCAAAAAAGCTGCAAATAATCATAAAAATGCAGAAAACTCATGCTTTTCGATATACACTGTAAGGGATTCACATTAGAATTCAATGGGATATCCTCAATTGCTGCTTTCTCCGCGATTTCCTTACTCGGAGTGCGAAGCGCCATCTACTGGCTTTTAAATAAATGTTGCTCCGCTCAACTTTCCTTGAACATTTTTGGCGCTGGAAGAAAGCTGCTATTTGGTCCTTTGAAAACCTGCGAGTTTGTCTCCTGGTCTTGGACCGTCGCTAAGGGTAGTGTACAACTTTGTTTACATTCCAAGGCCCTGTGTACAAGCAGGTTGGACAATTTTGGAAATTGAATTTCCATTTCATTCAGTCAGCCAAAGTCAATTTAAAAATTTTGTCAAAATCAGAGAAAATGATGGAAGCGGAAGAAGATGCTGTTTCGGCTGCGTTCCGAAATGTCTTGGTGAGCTAATTAGATTTAAATATCCCTTGATTCCAACATTCTTCAAATTATTTCATGGCTACTAATTTTGCAAATAATCTTACAGATCTTGGAAAGAGTTTTGAAATTTTCTGACTTTGAAAAGCTAAAGGAGTTACGACTGGTGAACAAGCATTGGAACGAGACCGCTTGCGTTCTCCTGAGGAAGCTGTGCAAAGTGATTTCTGTTGATGGTTATTTTGCGAAAGAGGCTGAGTTCGATTCCCATCTACCAAATCGTGATATTATCGCCAAACTTCCGGTGAAAGTCACCTTGAGATTTAAAAATATTTCCGCTCAAGATGGTTTGACCGAAACCACTTGTAAAGAATTTCTGCAGAAGCGATTCGCCAGAGCTCGGTGGCTGGATCAAGTTGTGGCTCTGTCACTATATTTTGATTTGAGTGTTACAGACATGAACCTTGTTACACCTTTCCTACTGCATCACCTGCCTTGTTTGAAGAAACTCAAGTTGTTTCTTGGTCTCTACCAAAGTGTAATCCTGGGAGACGGTTTTACAGTTCCAAGCTTTGCAGCCCATGTCAAGTTCCAATTGGAGGTTCTTGAATATCATTGGCAGCCTTTGAACACTTTGCACGATCTCCATCGGCTCAGTAGTCGCGAAAATTATGACCAAATTGACTCGACATTCTTACATCACTGCCAAAATTTGAAAGTATGAGTAGTAGTCAATCGAATCTCATAACCAGCAATTTTCAAGTATTTTCTATGATTGTTTCTGATTGGTTCAACAGATGATCGCCTTCAAAGACCTGAACCTGAAATGTTTCCGCATTCCAAACATGGGAGAAATTTTCTGGGGGTTTTACCTGAAATGGAAGAAAATAGTCGAGGAGAATCCACAGTTTCACCGCATCCCACAGCTCAAGTTCTTCCTAAGAGCTTCAAATCCTTTGAAAGACGCAAAGGTACTGGAAGCCTTGATTGACTTCATCAACTTGAACCAACCCACTCGGCTGGACATGAAAGGAGACTTTGCCCGCTACAACTCAATCTTGTATCCCAAAATCGGACTTTGGACGCCTTCAATTCAGTATTTGAAGATGCCAATTCCTGTGGAAGACGAAGTGTCCCATGCTGACTCGGCCCTAAGAATGCTAAAAAAATGTCCTTCATTTGCTCAGTTGAACGAAATCTTTTTGAAACGGGAAACAGTGTTCGGTGAACAACCGAAAGGAAGACTTTTAGAACTGGACAAGGCTCAGTTTCGAAAGATTCCAGCACTCGGAACGGGCCAATTTGCAAGCGTTATCAACCTGACACTTGATACTGGATTTCTGTTAATCTCGCTTTCATCCGTTCTGCAGCAAGTCACTGTTCACTTGCCCAACGTTACTCGGCTCAAGTTGATTTTGTCTGGTTTTGAATCATACTACGACGATCCTCAAGAGTCTAGTTTCTTGGATGAAATCTTGGATGAGTGCAGAGGATTTCCCAGGCTCGACTGTCTATGCTTCGATGTAGAAGATCGTAACTGTTTCGATACAAACGACACAATGTCAGTTAGAGCAAACGCCATCATCAAGAAACGAGATTACGGAGGGTTTTTGCACAATCTTTCAGTCATCGAGAGTGAGTTGCAACTATTGAAAAACGCATTTATTTCGTGGTCAAACTTTGAAACTGTGACTTAACTGCTTAAAACTTGTTTTTACACAGGTCTGAAAAAGGTGGAGATCAGCATCATTGTATTTTGTTGGTCTGCTGACAGCGTTTTTCCATATAAGATGGACGATGTTTTTGTAGCTCTGTTCCATGGTTACGAGCCTCTCGTTCAGATCCAATTGAATATCCTCAACCATTGGTCTCAAGATAAAAGACTTGGCTACAGGTGTAAAGTACGTATTTCCCCCCTGAATCTTACTTTTATACATGTCATTATATTTGTGTTTGCTAATTTTGGTTTCATTACCAGTTTACCGCGGAGCAACTCAAGCAAAAAGTCAAGGAGGCAGAGGAAGAAATGTTCAAATAATCCGAAGATGTTTCGAAACACAGGATTCAGACTGATTCACAAAGGATCTTCAGGAGTAAACTGATTATAAACAACCAAAACACCAGATTGATTAGTGTATAGACATTGTGCAGTTTCAATAATTTCCGCAGTAGAATTCAACATGCCAAAATTTTGCTATCCGTTTTCGCGTTGATGTGATAGCCCGCTTCGTTTTACGCATGTTAGGTCCAAGAAACGTCCAAAAAAGTGGTACCCTATGCCCAAAGTGGGCCTCCGAATGATTTCGTGACAAAAAATCTTCGAAGTCACGTAGCTTCAGATCCTGGAGGCCTACAATCGGAAGCCCGGCGTGGATACTGTGGATTTAAGCGACTTCAAGATTTCAATGTTTGTTTACGTTTTTGAATCAGGCGCCATCTGCGCTCTGATTGGTTGATTGTAAGCAAGCTAGCAGGGCTTGTATTTTCTTGTCCGACGTTTGGTTGTCGTCTGGAATGACGCACTTTGGGGATTGAAATTGGTAACTTCGGGGAGTTGGGCTTTGACTGTTGAAGTGATCGGACGTGTATTATTGTTGTAAAAGTCTAATTGTGATTAAAGGTTTGGAGGAGGTTAATTAAATGTCGCTGACAGTTTAATACTTCAAACCGACGTCTATTCATTTATCATGAGATTTGTAGATGATAGTTTTGCCCAGTAACTCGCTCAGTTCGTAAAGTCAGTTCAAGAAATTCGTTACAATTAAAAAGTTTGAAAATGATGGAAGCGGAAGAAGATGCTGCTTCTGCAGCTTTTAGAAATGTTTTGGTGAGTTAATGCAATTTTTTTCAAACTACAAGTATCTATTTACAAGGCGTGAATTTTATTTCAAGTTCAAAATTTGGATTTTCTGCAGATTCTGGAAAGAGTTATGGAACTCTCGGACTTTGAAAAGCTGAAGGAGCTACGACTGGTGAACAAACACTGGAACGAGACCGCTCGGGTCATCCTGCGGAAACGCTGCACATTGATTGTACTGTATGGTGATTTGAAACAATTTGACTCTGAATTCGATTCTCTTCTACCGAATCGTGATATTATCGCCAAACTTCCTATGAGACTCAACCTGGGGTTTAAGGATGTTTTCGGTGA